>VSMD01085189.1:0-21731 GCA_008750895.1 Mirza zaza
GGGTCTATGTCTCTCAACCTCAGGCTCTGCCCGGTTCTCCTGGGATCACCGTGCCAGCAGCACCTGGGAGGGCTGGCGGGCAGAGAGCTCACAGTCTGAGTTCCCCTTAGTCAGCTGTAGGGCCCCAAAAGGGAAGGTCCCGTTCCCTGGAGGTGCCTCCGGCTGGTGGCTATATTGTCTCTCTGTCTCTCTGGGCAGCCTCGGGTAGGGTCGGGGGAGGGGAGGAGGAGGCAATATGGCGTCTGCCGCGCGGCTCGGGTCTGTGCACACGGAGGTGCCCCGAGGGAGTTGGGAGCCTGGTGCCGCCTCCGATACTGGCTTACCGCTCACTGGCGGCGGTTGTCGCTGGGCTGGTGTCCGCAGGTCCCTCCGCTTGCTGGGGAGCCCACCAGCAGTCCGGGACACAGGGGAGGGGAAACGGCGGATCCACCTACCCTTCCCGCTGGTCTCGGGCTGCTCCGGGGGTCCCAGCCTCCAGTTCTCCTCCGCGACCTCCTCCCGTGGAGTCTCCCGTGGTCTCAGGTATCCTCCCGCCGACCCTCATCTGATGTAGGCTCGTCTTCTTGCTTCTTTCTTCTAATTTCTGCTAGAATCTGTCTTTTCTTCAGAGACACTCTGTCTGGCGGTGTTTCTCATCCGCCATCTTCTCAACAAAATAAGATTTTAAAAGTATCTTCCTGGAAATGAAAATTTGATCTGTAAATAATTCTTTGTTCAAAGAGAAACTAAAACTTGGATTATATATTATTTAAGAATTAATGGCAATAGGAATACTCCACAGAAAACTCAAGAAATACAACCAATGTCATTTTCAGAAGAAAAATCCATTACTTTTAACATTGTCATCACATAAGAAAAATTTCAATTCAATTAAAAAATCATTCAACTTAAAAAGCTAAAAAATAAACAAATAAAAAAGAGTAAATAAAGAATAAAAGAAATAAATTATTTATAAAGAAAACAAAAGTATCAGAATGAGAAAGATTTATCAGTGAACAGATGCCCAAAATAAACTAACCTGTGAGAAGAAAAAGTGCAACTACACAATATTGAGAATTTAAAAAAAAATATTTTATAACTATGTATAGGTTAGATTTTTTGTAAAAGAGTACTATGTAAAAACTTATAATTATTGTAATTATTTCTAGGAAAATTGAATTAACAGAATTTACCCAAGAACAGATAGAAAAACTATTTTTTTTACATTGAAAACATAGTTAAAGATGTACACCCCTGAAAGTATATAAGACCTGATTATTTTTATACGTAAGGTTCAGAAAATCTTCAAGGAATAGATAATTTCTGTGATATTTATTGGTTCTGAACAAATAAAAAATCTGGAAGTTTCCCATTATTTTAGACTTGTATAGCTTTGATCCCCAAACCTGACCATGACTACAAACAGAAATAACTACCTTCTAATTTTGCTCCTGAATATTTATGCCAAAGATAAATTAAATATTAGCAAATATTTTACTAGCCAAAAATAAAAAAATAAATATTAGTAGTACATTAAAGGAATAATGCACATAATTAAAAGGGATTTATTCTAGGAATGCAAAGATCATTCAAGCTGGGGAAAATCTACTTATAAAATTCACCATGTAAATTAGTTAAGGGAGAAAAAAAAGCATATGATCATCTCTATAAATTTCAAGACTTTTCTACTGATCAAAATACTCAGTAAAGTAGGAATAGATGGATACTTCCTTATCATGATAGTTATTTGTGAGTATGTGTCTGTAATCAAGAGTCCAAAATAAGTGCTCCAAATTAGTTAGCAACTAGAAAATTTTCCTCAATCACCATTTGCATTTAACATTGAATAATCTAATCAATGCAATTGCACAAAAGCCCACAATTAGAGTCAATATTGGAAAGGAAGAGGCAGAATTAGCATTATTTATAGCTTAAATAGTGAGAGTTCAGTAAAACGGAAGTATACTAAACCAATATGTAGAAAATTAATTGCTTTCATGTAGAAAAACAAACACCAGTTAGAATTTTAGTGTAAATTGCATATGCCCATGCCCAACAGCAATCAAACCATGAGCTAGCCATTTGGAGAGAAGAGCCAACTAGCTCCTAGATACCTTCAGCTGTCCTTCAAGGAGTCAGAAATTCCAGCTCAGCAGAGGGCTCTAAGCCCCCACAGGCAACTTCCCAAGCGATTAGTGAGTGCCTACAGGATTTGTGTCACACCAGCAAAGCTGTGATTTCACTTGCAAAACTCAGGTCCTCATAACCTGATTTTGACTTTGCCCCTCCCAGCTCCTCTATAAACACAGAAGGCAGTGGAAAGATCTGGCTTCTACTGGTGTTCAAACCCCCATGTGTCCTGTTCTTGTGTGAATGACTGTGTGCATACCGTAGGTCCCCATCTGAAGCTCTCCTCACAGGGTTTGCATGAGCCTGTCCTGCATGTCATTTTTCTCTGCCTTTTGTGTTCCAGTTAGACTCTGATAAGACAAGCAAAAATACTATAAGTACTCAGGAGTAAGGAATTTATTATCGGAATAAGGCCTTAGATAATCAGGAGAGGATAGGAAAGTAAAGGACTGGAAGGGACCAGAGAAAAGGCACTAACAAGCCCTGGGGCGAATGAGTCAGAGCTTGCAGGAAGCTAGGCACACCCTGCTGCTGGATGAACAGAAACTGGCGTAGAATCCATGGAAAGTTGGCAGCTATTCATGGCTGCCACCTGTGTGAGCTGAAGGGAAGCACATAGTGGCGCACCTGGAGTCGTTGTCAGTGGGGTGAACCAGAGTCACCTGGAGCCACTGTTCATCAGTGGGGAAGTAGATAGGGCACTGGGAGAAGCCAGGACAAATTGGAGCCCACTAGGACCTTTGCATCTGTCCCTCTGACCAATAGCTGCTGATTCATTTCTGACTCCCAAATTCCATGTGAATTTCTCTTGTGGCCAACCCTAACCTGGGTCAACAAGGAAAAGAAGTCTGGAAAAAGTAGTTCCTTATTAGCAGCCTTGACACAGTATAAAACACCACACTTTGCTGAATAACTAGAAATAAACTTCATCAGTAATGCATAGGACTTTTACCAAAAAAAAATATGAAACATAAAACATTAGTGAAAGACATAAAAGAGAATATGAACAAATAAGAAAGGTATTCATAGATAAAAATAACCAATATTATTATGATATCAGTTCTCCCAATTAATCTATGAATTTGGTATGATCCAAAAGTTAATCAAAAATATTTCTAGGCTGGGTGCGGTGGCTCACACCTGTAATCCTAGTACTCTGGGAGGCCAAGGCAGAGGACTGCTTGAAGTCAGGAGTTCAATAACTAGCCTGAACAAGAGCAAGACCTCCATCTCTACTAAAAGTAAAAGAAATTAACCAGGCATGGTGGTGCATGCCTGTAGTCTCAGCTACCCGGAAGGCTGAGGCAGGAGGATGGCTTGAGTCCAGGAGTTTGAGGTTGCTGTGAGCTAGGTGGACACCACTGGCACCCTAACCTAGGCAACAGAGCAAGACTCTGTCTCAAAAAAAAAAATTCTAAAAGGCTGCTGGCAAAAAAACAAAAACATGAAAACAATATCTATCTGAGAAATAAAAGAGATTAGAGATAGGGTTAACAATAGGGAGCTTGCCCCATCAGATATTTAAAAATACACAACAATAGTAATTTTATAAATGAGTCACTAGTACAGGAATGGATCAACTGGTAAATAAGATAGAAAAAAATACACAATTTCATAAGAAGTCCAAATATGTTTAGAAAAACGGTAGTTTTTAAAATCAATAGGAAAAAAACAATACATTTAGTGAAAGATGTCAGAAAACCAGGTAACTATTTGGAGTCAAGAGAGAAATACAAGATCCCCACCTCTTTCTTTATGTCAAAATAAATTCCAGAAGTCTCAAAAATTTGAAGACTTGAAAAATAAAACTATGTAAGTACCATATAGTGATTTGGTGGAATATTTCTACAGCTGTGGGAATAAGTGTAAACTTCTCTCGCACACACAAATGCACATACATAACACCAAACCAGAAATAAAAAGACTGATAAGTTTAAACATATAAAATTTGGAACTTTTATTTAAAAAGCAGAGCATAAAAAAAAGATTGAAAAAATATCCTAGAAGTAAATGTTTGCAGTGTATAGTATATGAAAGACAAAGAATTTATTATACATCCCCCAATAGGGTGTGGTGAACAGGCATTCATGTATCACCGGAGGAAAGTATATAACATGTAGCAAAGTATAAATTTATATAAAATGAGAGCCCAGTTCAGGGTTCTGACAGCCTCTTCACAAAGCTTTGTGGAGAGGAAGGAGGCACACATTTAAAATGTTTATAATAATTATATCATGCATTCACAGATTCGTGGAAGTTTAGAGAATTCAAAACTATATCAGCAATTTATGTGCATTTTTTAATTTAGCAAATGTTCTCAAGTTTACCATGGGATGGCCAAGAGTGTAGCTCCTATGAATTCACACGAGTGCAGGGCCATGTACTCATGTTTGAGGGCCAAGGGGACAAGACCCAGATGCGGGGAATGACGAGGAGACTTACAGGGATGATGACTGCCATCCCCTGAAGAAAGATATCTGTTGACCTCTCCAGCTTCCTATGTGACTATTGCTGTTCCTCCACCAAACCACACCATCTCACCTCCTTTCTACACACATCACACCCACGTCCTTTTATGTAGCTAACTCCTACTCATACTTCAAAACTTGGCCAAGGTATCACCTTTGTCTTCATTAGGTTTGCCTACTGGGTGTCCATTACACCATATCATAATTCCTCCATCACTTTATCTGAATCTTTGGGGTCTATTACTTTACCTTTTCTCTCTGTATCTCTAGTTTCCAACACAATGAATGGACACCCAATAAATGATGAATGGATGGGTGGATGGATGGATGGATGGATAGATGGATGGATGGATGCATGGATGGATGGATGAAGGGAAGGAAATCATACATAAGGAATGGAAGTGAGCAGGTGTTACTCTTATACCAAAAATAATGGCTAAGAATAGGAGGAAGTATAAGTCAGCTTTTGCAGCATAACAACTGCTCCAAAACTTAATAACTTAAAACAACCATTTATTTATCTCACAGTTGCATATGTCACAATTTGGGCTGGGTCATTGAATGAGCTGGGGCATTTTTCTGGTCTAAGCTGGGTTCAGCTGGTCTTGTCTGGGCTTTTTTTTATATCTACTGACGGTTGGTGGGTGGCCTGAGGTTAGCCAGTTTACGACAGCCTTGCTAGGCTGGTGGAGGACAGTTGGGGCCTCTCTCCACGTGGTTCTTCAACCTCCAAAAGACTTCCTAAGTGTGATTACATAGTGGTAGTTTCAGAGTTCCCAGCAACAGCAGCAAAAGCTACAAAATGACCTCTTGAGACCTAGTGTCAGAACTTCCACAGGAAAAAAAAAAACCTAATCAAAGAGAGTCACAAGATGAAATGCAAAGACTGAGAAAATAGACTCCATCTCTTAATAAGAGGGGTTGCAAAGTACTGTGGCCATTTTGGAAATCGACCTTAGGACGGGATGGAAGGAATAACTGAGTTTCAATATCTCATGCTACATTCAAATTGTCCTTTTACTCTTTAATATATCTTTTTATTCCCAATCTTCACTTCAATTTCTCTCCTCCCTACTTATAGGCAACCATTCTGATTTGTTTATTGTGTACCTTTTTGTTTGTATGATTTCCTCAAAAGGTATATTGGTGTCTTGTGTACATGTGTTTTCAACTTATGTGAAAGGTATTTCATGCATATCTCACCTATTTCTTTACTCAGCTTTAAGCCTTTAAGATCTATCCTTGATGCTACGATCCATTTAATGTTATTCTTGCATTTATCGATATATCCTACTTGACCATGATGGTTTATAAAAACATTGTTGCATTCAGTTACCTAATGTTTTATGTAAGGATTTTGCATCTATATTCAACAGTGAAATGGGCCTATATCGGTTTATAGTTTCAGAACATAGTCTATATGATACCCTTAGGTCTTTAAGGTGACTTTCTTTATGGCTTAATAAATGGTCTATTTTCTTTGTCTCTCATGTTCTTAAATTTCACTATAATCTGTCTAGGTGTGCGGTTCTCGCTATCTTGCTATGGGTCTTTTACTCTGTTTTTCCATCTGTAATTCTAGGAAGTTAATCTCCATGATTTCTGCAAATATTTCTTCTTTTTTAAAATTTTTATCGTTCTAGGACTCCTATTAGATGAATAATGGTGTTTCTACTTTTATGTTCTGTGTCCTTGGCTTCGGCTTTTCTTCTCAATTTTCTATCTCTTGACTCTTTCCTACAGCCTCCTTGGGAGTCTCTCAAGCTGATATTCTAATCCCCAAGCTTAGTCTCAGCTGGATTCTTCCAAGAAGTATTTATCACTTCACAGTGCTATTTATTTCAACTATTAACTTTCTCATTCATATTTCCAATTTGTTCTTTTTTACTTCTCAACTTGTTTCATAGCGCCAATATTGTCCCTGGTCTCCCTAGGTGTATTTCATCATACTCGAACATTCCAATGATTGTTTAGGGTGGTGAATGCTGTTCCTTTCATTGTCCTTGAGGTAGTTATTCTAACTTGGGAGTCATTTGCCTAGTTCCTGTTTTCTGGAAATGAGTTTTGGTGAAGAACTAAAAGTTAGCCCCTAGTCTGTGTCACTGTGGATGATCTTAAAGACACAACGGGATAAACCCCAAGGTGGGGACTCTCAGGCCCCATAGAAGTATCATTGGCAGTTCCCATTTGTGGCTTCTCCTGAAGCCACTACTCCAGCCAGAGCTGTGCATGGAAACCCTAGGAATACACAAGGCTAAATGCCGTGGTCTCCCCAGCCTGGAGACTTAGAAGAAGAGTGCTCGTCAGCAGGTCAGTCTGTACCTGTTTCCCCACCTCCTCAGTCGAGCAGGATTTCCACACTGCCCTGAAGTTGCCCCAGACCACTGGTACCAGGTGTCCCACGGTGCAGTCTCCTACTGCTGCTGTAACAAATCACCACAAATCTCGTGGCTTCAAATAACCAAAATGTATTCTCTTACAGTGCTGGGGGTCAGAAATCCAAAGTCAGAGTCACTGGGTAAAGTCAAGGTGGTAGCAGGGGTGGTTCTTCCTGGGGACCTAGAAGGAAACTCATTTCCTTGCCTTTTCCAGTGATTAGCAGCCACCTATATTCCTTGGCTTGTGGCCCCTTCCTCTATCTTTAAAACACCTCACTCCAACCTCTGATCGTGTGGTCACATCACCTTCTCCTCTGACCTCCTCCTCCTGGGTCCCCTTGATAAGGACGTCGTGGTGACATCAGACCGACCAATCACACAGGATAATTGCCCCATCTCAGGATCCTTAGAAAGGTACCATTTACAGGTTCCAGAGATCAGGATGTGGACATATTTGAGAGCCATCATTCAGCCTACCACAGCCACCCAGCCTCATATAGGCTGAGGGAACTTAGATTACACAAACATTTTTGAAGCATCTGCTATATAGAGAGTATTGGGCTGGCAGGGTGTGGATATTAGAAAGCACAAAAAGCTATAAATATAATTAAGATTAGAACTCTACCTAGAGTAAAAAACTGTAGAGCACAGAAGCTGCACAAAATCCAGACATGGAGATGAGTAGGATGTGGGCTGAATATAAAATTAACCGGATTGAAGGTTCACAATCATCATGTTCTGACTCTGTCCTGTGGCACGACTATTCCAGAAGGACCTTTGAATTCCGAAGCATCGGTGCTACGTTGAGTGTGACACTATGGATAGTGCACTTCTTGCACTATCGATCTTCCTTATTAGGCAGGTTCTGTGCTGGGCACTTGGGACTCAGAATGGGAGAAGATGTAAAGACAGATAAAGCCCAGCTCCCTCCTGTCCTTAAAGAGTTCAGCCTAGTGAGAGACACAGACACACAATAAATGTGGAAAACAACACTGTGTGCTGGAGCAGGAGGTCAGACTCACCATCAGCCCGATCCCAGTGAAAACTTCACCATTCCAGGTGAGGAAGGAGAACAGGGCAGCCCTGGCTGAAAAGAACGTAACTGCAGACAGGCTCAAAGGAGCCTGATGCATCTTGCAAACAGTGAGCAGCTAGGGGCATTCAGCCATTTTAGAGGCCCTCTCCTCCTTCTGAGCTCTTAGGAAGAGATCCTCATCATCAAAGCCTTCCTCTTTCCCCCCTCCAACCTTCCCTCTTTGCTCCTTTCTTCTTTCTCTTTTCCCCAGTGGGGGATGAGGGAGGAGACCATCAGGGTACCTTTCTCCCCCTCAGCTCAGGTCCTTACCTGACAACAAACCGAATGCCAGGGGTTTGGCAAAAAAGACAAGGGGAGGGGGAAGTTGGCTGCAGTGAAGTTGTCAACCCTCAAAAGGCCTCCTGACCACCGATTCGTCTTGGGAAACTGTTATCTCACATTCTTACAGCACCTGCCTTCAAAGGCCTAAGAGCCTCCCAGATACTCTCCTACCCTTGATCGCAGGCAGGGCTCTGCTCTCAGATCTGCACTTTGCAGATGAGAAAGGAGCACCAGCAGGGTCTCAGGCCTCTTGTGCTGGTCTTCCAAGGAGCTACAGAGCTCTCAGACGCAGGAGCAGTCCTGACTCCAGGCACCGGGTCCTCAAGGAAGACAGGGCACACAAAGCCCCAGCTAGGTTGTCACAAGATAGACTCTGAAAATAACAACCATTCTCCAAGTCGACTTGGGCCAGGATCTTTTTTGCACCCTCACTCTGCTGGCTAGAGAATTAAAAAAGGACTGAAAAAGCACCATCTCCTTGCATCTTCCTCCATAGTGTTTATTTCCACAGTCTCACAAAGGAGAACACTTTAAAATTACCATAGCAAGGGAAAATGAAAAATGACTATTGTAGGTTACAAATTGGACCAGATATCTTAGATTATTAATAGCGTGTCTCCTTCATAAACACTGAGTCAGGAAATCCACAAAGACCAAGCTGACATCATAGCTCCTTTCCAGCTAATAATGACTCCTTAACTAGACAGATGCAAACAGCACCCAGCTGCGGTGCTGAGCCTGTGCATGCACTTCTTTCTTGGAGGTAACTTGGAGACTGCCCAGGGGAACTATTCCATAGAACCCCAGCCCTGAGACTGCTCACTGCTTGTGCTGCGTTGAGGTTGGAGCATGCGTCTGCCGCTCCCGGCGCTAATCTTGCAGGCAGCACCCACCGCAGAGGATGTGCTGACACACAGAAGGCTGCCCTTGGTCTGTGCACACATACAGGGCATCAGACAACCAGGTTCAAGGTCCACATGAATTATCATGAACAATGCAGTCAGGTCAGGGCAGTGACTGTAGGTTGGTCACAATTCAAGCCCAGCTCAGAAGCACAGCTCCAGAGGAGGGGTACTCTGGCAGATCTCCCATGGTGGAATGACTGGCAGCATGCACAAAACCGCCATCACAAAATCATTATGGTAATTTTCTTCACAATTTCCATGGCTTGCTTGAATGGGTTATATTTGTTACATGAGTAATACAGAAGGCACCGCCATGTTTTCATGTTTCAGATGTATAATTAAGTCATCCTATTCTCTCAGTCAGGTATTTCGTATGCTCCAAAAAACAAAAAGGTGGTTGTGCCTCATAGGATCAGCTTGGGGCTTTCCAAGGAGTCTGTAATTTTTAAGCATTTGATTTTTATAAATTTGCAGAATCCAAGGAAATACCTGAACCAGATAATGTGGGAATCTCTAAGAACATGGATGCTCTTGGAAGCATATTTTGCAAGTACAAGAGAACAAATTCCATGATTTTCAATCTATGAGCTTGTAAAAATTAGAAAGAAACATTAGAATAAAAATTGATCTGTATGTACCCCCTTGTGAGGACCAGGAACCATTCCTAACATCTTCAATTCCCTTATATTTCTTAAGCTACTTAACGAGGGCAAAGTAAATGTTGCTGCCATACATTCATTCATTCAAAAACATTTTTTGAGTAATTTATTATAAGCCAGGCACTTCTGGGCACTGGATATACAACAGGGAACAAAAGAGGCAAAAAATTCCTGCCTTGTAGGTCCTATATTTTAAAAGTTCCCAAATCATCATCAATAGGACAAATATGAAGGACAATAAAATCACTAATATCCCTGAGTAGACATTTCTGAAAAGATGACATACATACAAATGGGCTATAGGTATATGAAAAAATGCTCAACATCACTAATCATCAGGGAAATGCAAATAAAAAACACAATGAAATATCACCTTATATGTGTTAGGATGGCCATTATCAAAAGGACAAGACCAGGAGCAGTGGCTCACACCTATAATCCTAGCACTCTGGGAAGCTGAGGCAGGATGATCACTTGAGGTCACGAGTTCAAGACCAGACTGAGCAAGAGTAAGACCCCGTCTCTACAAAAAATAGAAAAATTAGCCAGGTGTCGTGGCATGTGCCTGTAGTCACAGCTACTCAGGAGGCCGAGACAGGAATATCACTTGAACCCAGGAGCTGGAGGTTGCAGTGAGCTATGATAATACCACTGTACTCTACCCAGGGTGAGAGGGCAAGGTTCTGTCTCAAAAAAATAAAGGACAAAAGATAAGAAGTGCTAGCAAGGATGTGGAGAAAAGGGAATCCTTGCACACTGTTGGTGGGAATGTAAATTAGTACAGCCATTATGGAAAACAACATGGAGATTCCTCAAAAAATTAAAAATAGAACTACCATATGATTGAGCAATCCCACTTCTGGATATATATCTAAAGGATATGAAATCAGTATGTTGAAGAGATATCTGCACTCCCCTGCTCATTGCAGCACTATTCACGATAGCCAAGACATGAAATCAACATAAGTGTCCATCAATGGGTAAACAGATAAAGAAAATGTGATACACACACACACACACACACACACACACACACACACACACACACAGAGTGAAATACTATTCAGTCTTAAAAAAAAAAAAAAGAAAATACTGTCATTTGCTGCAACAACATGGATGAACCTGGAGGACATTATGCTAAGTAAAGTAAGCCAGGCAAAGAAAGACAATACCACATGATTCCACTTACATGTGGAACCTAAAGAAGTTGAACTCATAGAAGTAGAGAGAGAAGAATGATGGTTCCATTGGCTGGAGGGGATTGGGTTGGTGGGGCTGGAGGAATGTTAGTCAAAGGATACAAAATTTCCCTTAGACAAGAGGAATAATTTCAAGAGATCTGTTGTACAACATGGAGACTATAGTTAAAAATAATGTATTATATTCTTGAAAACTGAAAAGAGTAGATTCCAAGTATCCTCATCACAAAAAATCATGAGTATGTGAGGTAATGCATATGTTAGCAAACTTAGTTGAGCCATTCCACAATGTATACATATTTCAAAACATCTTGTTGTACATGATAAATGTATACTATTTCTATTTGCCAATTAAAACTAGATAAATAAATAAGTGGGGAAAGGTCACTGGGATCACAGACCCTGTGCCTTCTTTGAGACCACGACTCTACCCTACTGAGAGAAGGGGGGTAGGGAGAATGGATGAGATAGAACTTAGCAGGGAAGCAATTGATTTGCTGGGACCTGGATTTATTGCAGCCATTAACAATGCTGTTGTAAAATGCATTATTTCTCCTATTGCCTAATCCCCTTTAAAGAATGTCTGAATAATTTCTTTTTCTACTTATAATGCAAATATAAATTTTAAAAACCTTATTTCAAATAGTATGCAGTAGCTTTGCTGGTTGCATGAACAAAATTCAACTGGCCCAGTGAAAAAAAACCCAAAATATATAAGAAAAAAAGGGGAACTTATTTGCTTACATGATTGGGACATCTAAAAGGTCATGCTAGCATCGGTCACATCATAGCCAGGAATTTCTAAAGCTGTCTTCAGGATGTCAGCTCCTTTCCCCAGTCTCTAAGCTCTGCCTTCCTCTGGGCGCTTCGTTCCCCAGCAGGCTCACTCCAGGTGGTGGCAAAAGTAGCTCCTACAACTCCAGGTCTGTGTGATCCTTTGCCCTTGTGATCTTGGTAAAGCTGGTCGTAGAAACACTAGAGACTCCAAAGATGTAATGAGGTCAGTGTTTGTGTCTTGCCCGCTGCAACCAGTCTCAGCTCTGCTTCTCTCAGTACATCAGCCTTATTCTCCCTGCTGTGGGTGCACTTCCCCGAGGCAGAGGGAGAAGGGAGCACATGGGGACAGGGGGCTCCCATCTTACGAAATCCTAGCTCAGCAACTCTAGGAGAGAAACAGCTAGCCCAACCATTTCCATGGTTATACCAAATCCCTGGAGAGGACCCAGATTGGTCCAGCTTAGGATGAGACCATCAGGCCAGACACTGTGGCCTTAGGGATCAGGTACCATGATTGGCCAGACACTGGTCATGTGCTCATTACTGTAGCTGGGGTAACAGAGGGTTAACTGCATTTGGCAGGAATCTCTCCCCCACCCCCAATGGCTTTATATTACTCTTTTTAAAAGGACCCAAATTTCTTACAGCCCCACTTCAGTTGCACTAGCCAAAGTGCAACCTACTTTTGTTTTTGTTTGTTTGTTTGTTCGTTTTGAGACAGGATCTTACTCTGCCTCCCAGGCTAGAGTGCAGCGGCTTCATCATAGCTCACTGCAACCTCAGACTCCTGGGCTTGAGCCATCCTCCTGCCTCAGCCTCGCAAGTAGCTGGGAAGCTGGGACTACAGGCATGTGCCACCACACCTGGCTAATTTTTCTAATTTTTATAGAGATGGGGTCTCACTATATTGCTCAGCCTGGTCTCAAATTCCTGGCCTCAAGTGATCCTCCCATCTTGGCCTCTCCAAGTGCTAGGATTACAGGCAATAGGCACAACACCTAGCCCAAAGTGCAACTTTCAAGCCCTCAGTAGCCACCTATAGCTAACAACTACCTTACTGGATAGTTTAGTTCTAGACTCTTGGCCTGGGCTCTCCTCTTTTACTCTGAGGAGTGCAAAGCATTTGCTCAAATAAGAAGTTATGGTGTTAGTTTCCTATTGCAGTAACAAATTACTATAAATATAGTGGGTTAAAACAACAGAAACTTATTCTCTTACAGTTCTGGAGATCAGAAGTCCAAAGTGGGTTTCACAGGGGGAAACCAAGGTACAGGCAGGGCCATGCTCACTCAGAAGGCTCTGAGGAGAATCTGTTCCTTCTCATTTTCCAGCTCCTATGGCTGCAGGGCACCTTCCCCCATCTTCAAAGCCAGCATCACAGCATCTTCCAATCTCTCTCTGCTTCCATCACACATCGCCTCTGCCTCCTGTGTCCAATCTCCCTCCGCCCCCTTCCTACAAGGATCCTTGTGATTACACGTAGGGCCCACTCAGACAATTCACCATAACCTCCGCATTTCAGGAGAATCCCATTATCCATATCTGCAAAATCCATGATATCATTTAAGGTAAAATTCACAAGTGTTAGGGATTAGGACCTGGATGTCTTTGGGGGCCATTGGTCAGTCCACTACAGAGGGGTGGAATGAACATTCCAGAGAAGACAGCCTGTGTCGGGTCAGATTGTGGAATGGAGAAGGCAACCCCTGAGAACCATAAGGCCACCGGTACCGAAGTGTAGAGAGAGGGGAAGGGAGGATGAGTTGTGATCAGAGGAGTGGGCAAGAACCGGTCACTCAGAGCCTGTGCCCTGTGAAAGATTTGGGTCTTTTCCCTGAGAGCAATGCATATCCATTGGGAGGGGGAAGAGGAGTGCATTTGTATTTTTTTAAAACATCACTCCCCCTGTAGAGTGAAAAAGAGGCTGAAGGAGGAAGGCCAGGGAGGATGGTGGAAGACCAAGGTAGGATGCTAATACAGCCGTCTCAGTGAGAGGTGGTGGTAATGTGAACTGCAGTCATGGGCGGTGGAAATAGTGAGAAGAGATAGAGGGGAGAACTAATATTGGAAACACTGGTAGGAGTTGGTAATGAATTGCTCCTGGAGGAAGAGTGAAGGACCTGCAAGTCCAAAGGATGGCTCCTGGGTTTCTGGCTTATGTAGGTGATGGGGCCATTCAGGGAAACTGGAGAGGGCACTGAGGATAGAGTGGAGAGCATGAGTTTAGTTTGGTGCCCTAGAGACACTGAAGTGGAGATGTCTAGTAGGCAGGCTGGTCCGGAGCTCAGAGATAGGAATTTAGGAATCAGCAGTCCAGAAGTCGTCACCGATGCCTTTGCCTTCAATGGTGACATGTAGGGAAGGAGGGAATGAAAACAGGAGAGTGTCTAGAACCAAGCTTTAAGAAACACCAACCTTTAATGGCTGGGTAGAGAAGGAAGAATCTTCAAAAGAGACTGAAAAAAAGTAGCCACAAAGAGAAGAATATGGTACAAAAGCCGAGAGATAGTGTTTCAAGGAGGATGCAGCCAACAGGGTTGAACAGTGGGAAGAGACTCAATAGGATAAGGGCTAAAAACCACACAATGGGCAGGAATGCAGCATCTAAGTACTGTGTTTTACAGCTTCCTCACCACCAACAATCAATCACATACACTACACTCTGCACATACCATGTATCCACTAAATATCAGTGTACCTATCAGTCTAACTCTATGCACTGCATAGTATGAGGCAGTGTGATGCCTCAAAAGAACATGAGCTTTGCATCCCAGACCATCCACTTGTTAACTGTCACGCCTTGAACAAGTCATCTAATACTCATGGGACTTGATTTTCCTCACCAGTAAAACAAGGATGGCAAAGATAGATTTAGTACAGGCTCAAGAAATAGTGACAATTTATATTAATAACTCTATTCTTCAAGGTGACTTTGGCCAACTGCAGGTTAAGCTTGGACTCATAAGTTGCCAAACCACTGTTTCTTGACTGCCAGTCTAGGGCTACGGTAAGGAAAAAGACAATCTGAGGATCTCAAAGTCATTGCTTTTTACTACTGCTGTTCTGGTTCTATTCAATGGTCAGTCATTCCTGGGTACCTGTGGCATGACAGATTCTAGGTGTGGAACTGGAAATATAAAGGTGAGTGAGATGCAGTTCCTGTCCTCTAGGTGGTTGTGGTCTTATAGAGGAGACAGATAATATAAACAGATAATTATGACATCATGTGATTAACTCTCAGGGGTAAGGGTGGAAGGTGGCCTTTGAGGGCAAAGCACTGTGGGAAGCCAGTGGAAGGAATGCTGGACCCTGGAACGTGGGGGAGGGCAAAGAGGGCTCTGGAAAGTCTTAGTAAGTGAGAACAACACATCCTGACTGAAGCTATAGATAGGACCATTTGATTGCTTTCCTTTTTCTTTCGTTAGAATCATGGAATTTCAGATCCAGAAAAGACCTCTTAAAATTATTACCCTCTTATACCAAAGACAGTGGAATTGAAGACCACAGAGGTGAAGTAATTTCCTGAGGTTAAGAGTTGGTTAAAAAAGAAAGAAAGAAAAGAAGAGAAAGAAATACAGGAGTCCCAACGTCCAGTCCACAGCTCTTGAGGCTCGCTCTGTCTGAGTCAGGAATGCAGTCACCTCGCACAGAGGGCTCTGCTCGGTGCTCACATGGAGGGCCCATCAATTCTGGCAAGAATCACCTGCCTTCATCTGACAGGCATCAACTCCCGGAGGGGCCACTTAAATCACAGGGATCAGAGAGAGGAGGCATTGTTGGGCATGCACTGGAAGACTGTAAGAAGCATATCATTATATCTGTATGAGAGACAACAGCAGTGTCTTCTTTCCTGAGTAGTTGATACGTCTGGTTTTAGAAAAATAGGGGGAAATGGCAGGGTAGGGGAAGGCCCAGCAGAACCTTCATTAACACCGGAGATAAAGACAGATTGGAAACAAGGAGAAAATGATGACTAGCTCTATTTATAGATCAAAGTAAGAACCATTGCGACAAAATCTCTGCATTAAAAAGAGATTGAAATCGAAGGCCCATAATTTCAAGAATATTCAATACAATACATTCACAAAATGGGCTACTAAAATGAGACATTAGCCTTAATAATTCAGATCTATATAAGGAATGACAGAGGGTTAGTTCGAGGGAAAAATCTGACCCAGAACAAAACAAAACAAAGTCTATCATTTCATGTAGACTAATAACCCTTGGAAGTTGAGTTTAAAACTTTGTTAATTAGTCATGTCACATGCCACACACCATTTGTTTGTGAACAGACACCTGTAGCAAAACTTGATGATACTTAAGGAGTTTGTTTCCTGAAAGTAAAACATATCATTTGCTTTGTAAACCCTGTCTTTATAGATTGTAAAAACACAAGCTTCTATCAGCCCCATTCTGAACTGCAAATTCCAAGTGGAATGGAAATAAATTAATTTGGAAAGTCCCTTGAATTCTTTGGAGTGGAATTAGACCTGAGGGTCATTTTTTCTGAGTCTTGCCATGGCCACCATCAATATTTTATAGTGACACTTTCTTAAACAATTTGAATGGCGAGAGAATAGTATAATCAAATATAGTTAAACCAAGTAATAAGCAAACAGATCTGTCTGGAGATAGCATTTTAAAAAGCAACAGTATGTTTTTTAAGAAAACTAAATACAGTAAAGGCCTCATTTATCCAGTATTGTTAAGCAATGAGGTTGTCCATACAAGTGCATTTTCCAGATAGCAGCTGATCTCCCCTTTAAATAACAACACTTCAAAAATTATCTTGATGGAGATTATTTTAAAATGTATTATGCATGTCCCACACTTCCCACTAGCTTATTTAAGCCAATCTATCATGTCTTTGCTATGCCTTTTTTTTTTTCAATGACTCAAGATCCTCAAATATTAATATCTTCTGTGATACAGTTTTATCCACAGGGCTGCCTGGAGTTCCTAGGGTTTTAGCTGTAGACCCAACCACTATGCTTTCTCAATTCTTATGTGTCCCTTTCCCCCTTTGTCCCCTTTTCTTACAATTATCCACATGTCTTCCTCCTGCAGTTGCTTCCCTCTTTTAATCTGATACTTTAAAAAAGTGTCTTCCACATTTTTATTTTCTATTATCAAAACAACATATGCTTATTCCATAAAACTTGAAAAAAATATGGAAAATTTAAAATTCCTCCTTGTGTTTTTCTTTAACTCATGGATTTGTTTTCAAGTATACTGAGAAAGCCATAGCTGCAGTAAAACACATAAAAATGTGTATTTTGCTTTTTGAGCTTAATATGCCAAGATTTTTTTCTTTAAAAGAAACATTGTAAAGGCAATAGAATACTCCATCAGAGGGATTTTTCTTCATTAAAAAGATTCTCCTTGTAACCACACATGAGTAACCTCTGGTTTTTCTATACCACCTTGACACTGAATGCCACACTTCACATCACAGCCCTCAAAGTAAATCCACCTCACAAAGCATAAGTGAAAAATGTAGATTGCACTGAAGATTTTATGGAAAGACAGGGAAAAATCCGCTTCATAATTTACAGTTAAATCATATCCATCAAAATAAAAATGTACTAAAATAATCATTGCAACGTTTGTAACACAAAGACTGGAGGCAATCTTAATAATCCATTTATAAGGGACTGATTTTATATATCTTTGAAATGAGATACTACATTGGCATTTAAAAAAATTGTATAAATTCATATTGCAGATATGGAATAATCCCTAAGATATATTATAATATGAAAATACAAGGTGGAAAAACTGTGCATATATATGTACATGTATGTGTGTGTATGTAAACAGGTATGTATACACACGCATTTCAGATCGTAGACAAGGAGGCATACACATATATATGCTCTAGAAACTCAAATTGATTCTGAAAGGCTATACAAGAAATGTTAACAGGGACTGCCTCAGGTTGGGCAGGTGGTTGGGAGGCCGAAGGTGGGAGTTGCATTTACTATTCACCCTTGGGTGAATAGAGAGCTGTGGTTGCTACCTTTGTTTCACCCTATGCATGTATTACTCTCTTTCAACACCATTATGAATTCATTTAATTCATTTAGTTTTTAAAAGCATAATAAAAACAATGAATACTTCTTGTTTTCTCTGTGTCAGGAAGTGAGAACTTGCATTAAATTCCATTTAATCCTCACAATTATTCTGAAAGGTGCATATAATTATTATTCCCATTCTATAGATAAAGAAACTAAAAAAACAGTGGAGGGAAGCAGGTAAGTAAATATGCCCAAGATTAACAGAGCTGAGATTTAGACCTAGGCAGATTGGCCCCACAGTCTGATTCTTCAGCCCCAAAACATACAGACCACAAGCACAAAACAAAAATAAAAGTCACACAGCCATTTACAAAGTCACAATAGACTTAACACATGAAAGAATTTATTCATTTTAGATAGCAAAAAAAAAAAAAAATCCAGGCAGGTGGCAGTTACTAGGACACTGGTGGATATTTTTCCCCACATCTTCTTAAAACTCAAAACTGAAACAACAGTATAGTGGTGAGTGACAGCTATACTGGATAAAGAATTATGCTGGACATTTTTAATGTATATGTAAAGTACATTTTACATACTCCACACTGGGATAACTGAAAACACTTCTCTACTACGGAAGCCTTCAGCAGCACCACCCCAATGTCCCTTCCCTTTCCTATTTCCCGCACTGCTCCACAAGTGCCACAGCAGTCACAGAGACCTACTGAGGGTCCCCAAGGGCAAGCCCTGACATGCCCCACTCCTGTGCTCTGCTGTGCCTGAACTGCCCTTTCAACTCTATGTTCCTGCCGGTCATAGTCCTAGACCTCCTTCAAGGTCATGACCAAATTCTACCTCCCACAAGAAAACCTTCCTGGTCATCTAAATCAAAGCTCATCTCTCCCTCCTCTAGAGCTTTCTTTATTTTTGTATTTTAGCGATTATGGGGGTACAAGTGTTAAGGTTACATATACTGCCCATGCCTCCCCTCACCCCTCGAGTAAGAGCTTCAAGCATGTCACTCCATTCACTAGAAATGCAATGGCAAGAAATGGAATACAGGGAATGGCATGAGTCATCAAAAAACACAGATCAAATGGAAGTTGGGAAGTGTGAGCAGCCACTTCTGGGCTCTTGGAGGTTAGTCATCTTTGCTTGCTCCAGGGAATGAGATGGAGGTGCCCCTCACACAAGAAGCAGGAACTTGCTGCTAAAGGAAGCATGTGTTTTGAAAGAAACAGAAAACTGGGGCACATATTTTCTGCCATAGTGGGACTTGCATGATGCAGCCAACTTCCAAATCTAGATTGATCTGGGAATCCTCCAGGCTATTGGCAAAAGATGAGCTTGTCTTCAACCTCACCCTCCCAACCTCACCCCTCATCTGTGTGCTGTGTGTGTTTAGTAGGGTTGGTAGGTCTTAGTACATCGTGCGTCCAAGTTTTATATTAGCAAGAGGGGTATTTTTTGTTGGTTTGGTTTGGTTTGGTGAAGGGGGTTTGATTGTGCAGGTCATGGTGCTGAAAAACATTAAGAATACAAGATTAACAGGTTAAGAATCCAGAGCTTGTCCACATATAAACTAGAAGAGAAGCTGTCCTTCCTCGCTGGATGAAGTGGAGCCCTGAAAGAGAGAGAGAAAGAGAAAGGGAAAACGGGAGCAAAGGCCAAGACAAAAGGAGATTCTGGAAGTCTGTGCATGGTAGGCTTGTTCTGATCCAAAGGAAACCCTGGAGGAAACCCCCAAAGAAATGCCTGAACCACACTCTGGTATCTGGGTATGTTCCAAATTGGCCATAAGGAAAATGGGACCCTTTTAATGATGGACCAAGACAGCCATGGGCCTTCGCAACTATTGCAAGGTAGGACCCAAGAGCCAGGTTGCAGCATCTGAATGCTGAAAGAAGTCAGGCTTTCTGAAGACTAGAACATGCCTTCATCTTTGGGTGGCATTCTAGATGCTCTGTGACAGTTCGGAAAGAAGAAACGAGTGAGAGGTTAGGGCAGAATCCCACTGAGACCTCTGAAAGGAAGAGAATGAAGAAGGTGACTGCTAGGTCAGAGCTGGGTGGCTGGAAGCCCAGAGGAACTTCCTTGGGGAACAGACAGGAAAGTACCTCCTCAGAGGGGGGCAGGCCTGGAGAGGAGCTGACAAAGGAAAACACAGGCAGAGGACAGAGGAGAGGACCCAAGCAAAACCGGCTAGGAGGCAGATCCTGGTCAGGAGCACTGGGTCACCAACGTAGAAGCAAGACCACTAGCTCCGCCTAGCGCTTCCTTCAAATCCACAAAGATACGCGAAGATCTTTCTTCCTCATTTGTATCTCTATCCGTTTTACACTAGCTCTCTTACAATTCAATTGCTTGATTTTATTTATCTAGCTCTTCCAGCCAGATTATCATTCTCCATCTTTAAGAGCTTTATGAATACGAAGAAGAAAAATCCTTTGAGTGGAGACTCAAAAGGGTTACTTGGAAGTCTTGAGAGATCCTTGATAGACGTAGATAATCAATCGCACAATGTGTTGGAATTGCTGTGCTGGAGTTGTTGGAGTTGTTTTGCACGGACTTGCATTAGATTATTTCTGATGTGGTTCTTTTTCCTCTTTACTGTAGGAATGAAATGACAAATTTTTCCCAGGTGGCAGCAAGAAAATCAAAAGTACAGCCCATCTGTACTCTTGCCTCAAATGGGAAAAAAAGACAAAAATCCCATTTCAAATGAATCTTTGCCATAAACTCAAGTACAGCAACAGATGTGAAAAAGCCCTGGGAGACAAAACATAACACTCCCAATTCCCAATAAAAATAATCAATACTGGTTAAAGTGCTAAAAAAAAACCCCACACATACACAGTTGTTTCCAGAATGCTACAGGGTGTGCCAAGAATCATACCTGGAGGGCAGCTGTTGTTGACAATGTCGCCTGCCAGGGGAAGATTACCTGGAGGAAGTTCACACATTTCCTCTGCAGGACTGAGGACGTGAGGATGGGTGGAGGAGTGGTGTGGGGTAGAGGAGGAGGAATGATCAAAACGGGTAACAGGGGAGTGTACGTAATAATAACTGACAAATGATTCCCGGCTATGAAACCAGACATTCAGCAGCTTTAAAATGTCTTAATTCCAAGGAGTTGACATAATTTGTTGTTATCACTTAACAGAAACACTACCAGATGCATTCTGAAAAGGTAAACCCATATTTAGCCATGGAATGGGAGCCAAGGCAAACATGGAAACCAAGGAAGAGCCAAGAAAAGCAAGAGCCAGGTGCTTGCAAGCTAGGGTGGTTTTGTGTGCTGTGGCTGCGTTTTCGTCATCACTGTAGAGTGTTCAATAGAATCTGAAATGGGTACGAGGGGCACCTCCATGATTTGTTGGGTCGACATGGCACGCACATTCTGCAGCAGCTGCCTCTCAGTCTAATCCAGTTATACAAAGGTAGATGGCAGTTATCAGGGTAGACTGGAGAAACACAATGGACTCTTGAACAGTGCAAGGGTTAGTTGCACCAACCCCTTGAGCAGTGGAAATTCCACGTTTAACTTTTGACTCCCCAAAACTTTAACTAAAAATAGCTTACTATTGACTGGAAGCCTTACCAATAACATAAACATCCCATTAACACATGTTTTGTATGTTATATGTATTATGTCCTGTATTCTTACAAAAAGTAAGCTAGAGAAAAAAATGTTATTAAGAAAATCATAAGGGGCCGGGCGCGGTGGCTCAAGCCTGTAATCCTAGCTCTCTGGGAGGCCGAGGTGGGCGGATCGTTTGAGCTCAGGAGTTCGAGACCAGCCTGAGCAAGAGCGAGACCCCATCTCTACTATAAACGGAAAGAAATTAATTGGCCAACTAATATA
>VSMD01085199.1:0-10172 GCA_008750895.1 Mirza zaza
CTGGCTAATTTTTTTTTTTTTTTTTTTGAGACAGAGTCTCACTTTGTTGCCCAGGCTAGAGTGAGTGCCGTGGCATCAGCCTAGCTCACAGCAACCTCAAACTCCTGGGCTCAAGGGATCCTCCTGCCTCAGCCTCCCAAGTAGCTGGGACTACAGGCATGTGCTACCATGCCCGGCTAATTTTTTCTATATAGTTTTAGTTGGCTAATTATTTTCTTTCTATTTTTAGTAGAGACGGGATCTTGCTCTTGCTCAGGCTGGTTTCGAACTACTGACCTTGAGTGATCCTCCCGCCTCTGCCTCCCAGAGTGCTAGGATTACAGGTGTGAGCCACCACGTCCAGCCACAGCTAATTTATATATATATATATATATATTTATATTTTTTTTTATAGTTGGCCAATTAATTTCTCTTTCTATTTTTAGTAGAGATGAGGTCTCACTCTTGCTCAGGCTGGTCTCGAACTTCTGAGCTCAAACCTGCATCTCCCACAGTGCTAGGATTACAGGTGTGAGCCACTGCGCCTGGCGCTTTCTTGTTTTTTAACATAAACATTTATAGCTATAAATTTCCTCCATAGTGCTGCTTTTACTGTGTATCATAGTCATGATGTGTTGTGTTTTTATTTTCATTCATCTCTAAGTATTTTCTAGCTTTTTTATTTCTTCTTTGATCCATTGGTTGCTTAAGAGTCCATTGCTTAATTTCCACAAATTTTTGAAATTTTGGGTTTTAACTTCTTTTATTGATTTCTGACTCCATCTTGGAGAAGGTTGGAGAAGACACTTTGTATGATCTCTTTATTTTTAAATCTACTGAGATGTCATTTGTGGCCTAACATGTGGTCTATCCTGGAAAATGTTCCATGTGCACTTGAGAAGAATGTGTATGCTGTTGTTTTTGGGTAGAGTGTTCTGTATTAGATCTGTTAGATCTAATTAATTTATTGTGCTACTTAAGTCCTGTATTTCCTTACTTACCTTTTGTCTGATTGTGCTAACCATTACTGAGAGTGGGGTATTGAAGTCTCCAACTATTATTGTAGAACTGTCTATTATTCCTTCAATTCTCTCAGTTTTTGCACATATATTTTGATGACTTGTCATTAGGTGTGAAAATATTTGTTATTATTATATCTTCTTGCTATAGTGAATCTTTAATATATGATGTCCTTCTTTGTGCCTTATAAAGTTTTTTGCTTTAAAATCTATTTTGTCTGATATTCGTATAGCTACCCATATGCTCTTTTGGTTATTATTTTTATGGAACATCTTTTTCCATCCTTTTACTTTCAATCTATTTGTGTCTTTGGATCTAAAGTAGGTCTCTTGTAGACACCATATAGTTGGGTCATGTGTTTTTATCCTTTCTTCCAATCTTTGTCTTTTGATTGGAGAGTTAATTTGTTTACATTTAAAGTAATTACAAGTAGGGGACTTCTGTCATTTTTCGGTATGTTTTCTATATGCCTTATAGCTTTTTTTGTCCCTTATTTCCTGAATTACTGTTCTATTTTATGTTTTATGGATTTTTTTGTAGTGAAATGTTTAAATTCCTTTCTCATTTATTTTTGTGTGTTTTCCATAGCTATTTTCTTCATCACCATAAGTATTACATTTAGCATCCTAAGGTGATGATACTCTAATTTTAATTTATGCCAGATTAACTTCAATAACATACAAAAAACTCTGTTCCATTACAACTTCATCCCCACCCATTTTGGTTGTTGATGTCATAAAATTATATCTTTATATATTCGTTGCCCCTAAACATAAACTATTTTAAAAATGCATTAGTCTCTTAAATTATATAGAAAACAAAATGTGGAGTTAGAACCCAAATTTAAAATAATGCTTTCAGACCAATAATTATTTATTAATGTATTCTTCTCATATCATGTAGAAAACAAAAGTGTACATATTTGTTACGATAATACTAGCTTTTATAATTATCCATGTATTTACTTTTATTGTAATCTTTATTTCTTCATAGAGCTTCAAGTTACTGTCTAGTGTCATTTCATTTCACCCTGCAAGACTTTCTTTAGCATTTTTTTTTTTTTTTTTTTTTGAGATAGGGTCTTGCTCTGCCACCCAGGTTGTAGTGCAGTGGCCTCATTATAGCAACCTCAAACTCCTGGGCTTAAGCAATCCTTCTGCTGCAGCCTCCCAAGTAGCTGGGACTGCAGGTGCATGGCACCACACCTGGATAATTTTTCTATTTTTTGTAGAGATAGCGTCTTGCTCATGCTCACGCTGGTCTCAAACTCCTGGCCTCAAGTAATCCTCTCACCTCAGCCTCCCAAATTGCTAGGATTATAGGTGTGAGCTACCACACCTGGTCCCTTTAGCATTTCTTGAAGGGCAGATCTAGTGGTAACAAATTCCCTCAGCTTTTGCTTATCTGGGAATGTCTTAACTTTTCCTTTACTTTTGAGGGACAGCTTTGCTAAATGTAGAATTCTTGGTTGACAGGTTTTTTTTTTTTCTTTTAGCACATTGAATATATTGGTCCATTGCTTTCTGGCCTCCAAAGTTTCTGGTGAGAAATGTTCTGTTAATCTTATTAGGGATCCTTTGTATGTGAAGACTTGCATTCTCTTGTTGCTTTCAAGATATTCTTTGTCTTTTGAAAATTTGATTATAATGTGTCTCAGTATGGGCCTCTTTAAGTTCATCTTACTTGGAGTTTGTTAAGCTCCTTAGATGTTTATATTCATCAAATTGGGGAAGTTTTCAGTCATTATTTCTTCAAATACTTTTTGTTTGTTTTTATTTTTGTTTTTGTTGTTTTGTTTTTGTCCTTCTGATGCTCTCACAATGGTCTGCTCATACCAACAGAGGCCCCTTAGGCAGTGTCTCACAGGCCCCTTAGATTCTATTCATGTTTCTTCAGTCTTTTTTCTTTCTGTTTCTCAGGCTTAATAATTCCCATTGTCTTATCTTCAAATTTGCTGTTTCTTCGGCCTGTGCAAATCTAGCTTTGAATCCTCTAGTGAACTTTTTATTTCAATTATAGTATTTTCAGCTCTTGAATTTCTTTTTGGTTTCTTTTTAGGTTTTCTATGTGTTAACTGATATTTCCATTTTTGTTGTTGTTGTTTTCTGAGACAAAGTCTTGCTTTGTTGCCCAGGCTAGAGGGAGTGCCGTGGCGTCAGCCTAGCTCACAGCAACCTCAAACTCCTGGGCTCAAGCAATCCTGCTGCCTCAGCCTCCCAAGTAGCTGGGACTACAGGCATGTGCCACCATGCCCGGCTAACTTTTTTTCTATATATATTAGTTGGCCAATTAATTTCTTTCTATTTATAGTAGAGATGGGGTCTCGCTCTTGCTCAGGCTGGTCTCGAACTCCTGAGCTCAAATGATCCGCCCACCTCGGCCTCCCAGAGAGCTAGGATTACAGGCTTGAGCCACCGCGCCCGGCCTCTTTTTAGGTTTTCTATGTGTTAACTGATATTTCCATTTTTGTTGTTGTTGTTTTCTGAGACAAAGTCTTGCTTTGTTGCCCAGGCTAGAGGGAGTGCCGTGGCGTCAGCCTAGCTCACAGCAACCTCAAACTCCTGGGCTCAAGCAATCCTGCTGCCTCAGCCTCCCAAGTAGCTGGGACTACAGGCATGCACCACCATGCCTGGCTAATTTTTTGTATATATATTATTTGGCCAATTAATTTCTTTCTATTTATAGTAGAGATGGGGTCTCACTCTTGCTCAGGCTGGTTTTGAACTCCTGACCTCGAGCAATCCGCCCACCTCGGCCTCCCAGAGTGCTAGGATTACAGGCATGAGCCACCGCGCCTGGCCTCCATTTTGTTAATACATTGTTTTCTTGACTTTTTCTACATCTTCTTTTAATTCTTTGAGCATTTTTAAGATAGTTGTTTTTAAAGTCTTTATCTAGTATAGCTTCCATCTGATCTTTTTTTGTTCAGGAACAGTTTTTGTTGATTTTTTTCCTTTGAATGTACTATACTTTTCTGTTTCTTTGTATGCCTTGCGAATTTTTGTTGAAAATTAGACATTTGAATCTGATATAGTGGTATAGAAAGCGTATTCTCCCCTTCCTCAGGGTTTTTGTACTTGTTTTATTATTATTATTAGAAGCTATTTCTGTGCCAACGATCAGCTTCTGGTATAAAGTCTTATCAAGTTTTTTTCTGAGCCTTTTTCTGGGCATTTGTGGTCACTTTCTAATTTTCCTCATATATGCAATTGTTTTTGAATGTCTTAGTCTTTAATGTCTGGGTCCCAAAATGGGAAAAATTAAAAAAAAATGAAGGGGAAAAGGGCACCATCCCTTTAAATCCTCTGGAAGTCACTTCAGCCAGAATGGGAGAGGCTTGCAACAAAGGTGGGGGGAGGCACACAAGAATGGCTGGTGCAAGCAAATTTTCTGATCACACAGGACCCCTTTATTTGTACCTCTGTGATCAGAAGTAGCAATCAATGATCAGAGCCCAGATCCCTCACAGTTGGAGGACAAAATCCTTTTTGCCTACCTTGGCTCCTGTAAGCTGTTTGCGAGCTGTGCCAGGAACATGTGCACAGCTGTCTGCCATGTGGCTCAGTGGTGGGCAATGAGCAGCTGCTATTGTGTTAAGAGCTGAGATGGACCAAAATTAACTGAAATTTACCATTCTTGCCTTCCTCTGGATATTGCATGCTATCAATAGACTCCAGAGTCCCATAATAATGACATTGGACAGGTTCTACCAGTGTAATTTTTGTCTAGGTGGGAAGCCAAATTCCTGGTGCTTCCTATTTTGCCCTCTTCCCAGAATCCTCTCTTGCCAATTTTGACAGTTTTGCTAGTATTCTCCTTGCTTTTATGGAGGATTTTCAGAGGTCCTCACTCTGCCATTCAAAAAATTGTAATTTATGTATAACTTTTCACAAAATATATATTTCACCACTTTCAGTGGAATGTAGAAAACTTATAACCTTATAGGTCCCCATGATGTCCCACATTTATGTTGTAGTTGTTGCATCTGTTATATCTACATACATTGAAAACCCCATCAGACAATGTTACATGTTTTGCTTTCAACCGTCATGCATACTTGTAAGAACTTAAAAGGAGAAAAATAGTCTATTATATATTTATCTAGCTAATTATCACTTTTATTGCTTTTCCTTTATTTCTAACATTTCTAGTTTTCCTTTGTTATCATTGCTTTTCAGCCTGAATAAGTTTCTTGAGCCTTTATTTTACAAAGTATGTGCTGGTGATTAATTCTTAGTTTTCCTTCCTCTGAGAATGTCTTTAGTTTGCCTTCATGCCTGATGGATATTTTCACTGGATATAGAATTCCAGATTGACTGTTACTTTCTTTTAGGCCCATTTATTCCCAATACTTTTTTGGCCTCCATGGCTTCTGATGTGAAATCCACAGTCATTGTAGTTGTTTTCCCGTATATGTGATGCATAGTTTTGTCCACCTAAATAATAAACAGAGAGGGAAACTCTCTGAAAGAAAATGATGTTTATTTGGGAATAGGCATTACAATGGGAATATGGGTACTGCAATAAACCATGTGCATATTCAGGCAGGTAAAGGAAAAGAATTTTTTTAAAAGATAGGTTCTTGCTCTGTTGCCCAGGCTGGAGTGCACTGGCGTCATCATGGCTCACTGCAACCTTCAACTCCTGGGCTCAAGAGATCCTCCTGTGTCAGCCTCTCAAGCAGCTAGGACTACAGGTGTGCACCACCACTCCTGGCTAATTTAATTTTTTTTTTTTTTTTGTAGATATGGGATCTCTCTATCTTGTCCAGGCTGGTCTTGAACTCCTGGGCTCAAGCAATCCTCCTGCCTTGGCATCCCAAAGTGCTGGGATTACAGATGCAAGCCACCACACCTGGCCGACACAAAAATTTCTTAAGGAATAATGAAGAGGATTATAAAATTGTTTTGAGATGATTATCCTCGGCTACAAGGATCAATAACAAGGTTGGTGTCAGAGGTTGGTGAGGCAGATGCAGGGTAGATGTCCTTGCAGATGTATTGTTATTGTTGTTAGGTTGTGATGGCCTTTGTGCAAGGTTGTGATTTTTGCAGTCTTTTGTGATAACTCCTGTTATCAGGCATTTATGCATGAGTACCTTCCCTCATGGGCTTTCCTGGCTCTATTTGTCAGAGTTTTTAACCCAAGTAACTCTATCTTGATTCTAACAACTTTCTCTGGCTGTTTTCAAGATATTTTCTTTGCATTTAGTTTTCAGCAGTTTAAATATGATGCATTGGTGTGTGGATTTCTCTGGGCATTTACCATTTTGGAGTTTCTGCACTTCTTGGATCTGTAAATTTATGTCTTTTGCCATCTTTTGGACATTTTCAGTCATTGGTTCTTCAAATAGTTTTTCTGCACCAAATATTTTTTCTACTCCCTTTCCTTGTACGACTCTGATAATGTGATCATTAGGCCTTTTGGAGGCCTAATGCTTTTTTTCTCTTTGTTTTCAGGTTGGATACTTTTCATAGATCTCTCTTCGAGTTTAGTAACTATCCCTCTGCCATCTCCATTCTGCTACTGAGACCATCTAGTGAAATTTTTGTTTCTGACACTGAATTTTTTAATTCTAAAATTCCCATTTGTTTTGTTTTTATTATCTTCTATTTCTCTGTAGAGACTTACTATCTTTCTATTCATTTTAAGAATCTTCACTCCTAAGTCTTAGATATGGCTGTTCTTTTAATTATGGTAAAAACACATAACAGAAAATTTACCATCTTAACCATTTTTTGAGTGTTGTTAAAAGAAATTTTAGGTAAATTAAATTTAGCAGAGATTATTTCAGCAAAGAAACAATTCATGAATCAGGCAGCACCCTAAACCAGCAATATAGGCAGGCAGGATTTATAGAAAGAAAAAGGAAATGACATACAATAATAGCCTGACTGGTTACAGTTTGGTATTTGACTTATTTGGATATGTTTTGCCAGTTTCCAGCCTGTGACTGGCTGAAAGCTTGCCTGCTATGATTATCTGATTAGATAAAACTCAGCTACTTTTTAAAAGAATACACTCTCAATTTAGGTGATAATTTGTTTACATGTTACATTAAGTTATAGCATGCTATGTACAGAGTAAGATTTAGGCCTAATTTAATTTAACAGTGTATAATTCAGTAGTGTTAACTATATTCACATTGTTGCCATTGTTGCACACAAAAATGTGCATTTTAGGCTGCTTTTCATTCTATGCTGGGAGATATCAGAGGGGGAGAAACTGGGAAACTCACCCTTGATTTGGAAGGTCTTTGACTTCTAGTTTCTTTCCCCCATAATCCTGTTACCATTTACTTTTCAAAATCCTCAGGTAGTTTTCCATGCATTCTGTCCAAGGTTTTAAATTTCATTAAGTGGGACAGCTTTTGGTTTTTGGCTCGGAGGAGGGCAAGGTGCAACTTTCTTCCATTATCCCAAATCCAGGTTCATTTGACACCAGCCGCCTCCACCATGCTGCCTAGGTTTGACCCCAACGAGATGAAAGTTGGGTACCTGAGGTGCACCGGTGGCAAAGTCGGTGCCACATCTGCCCTGGCCCCCAACATCGGCCCCCTGGGTCTGTCTCCAAAAAAGGTTGGTGATGATATCGCCAAGGCAACCGGTGACTGTAAGGGTCTGAGGATTACAGTGAAACTATTCAGAACAGACAGGCCCAGATTGAAGTGGTACCTTCCGTCTCTGCCCTGGTCATCAAAGCCCTCAAGGAACCACCAAGAGACCAAAAGAAACAGAAAAACATTAAACACAACAGAAATACCACTTTTGATGAGATTGTCAACATTGCCAGACAGATACAAACCGATCTTTAGCCAGAGAACTCTCTGGAACCATTCAAGAGATCCTGAGGACTGCCCAGTCTGTGGGCTGCAATGGTGATGGCTGCCACCATGACATCATAGATGACATCATAGATGACATCAACAATGATGCAGTGGAATGCCTACCTAGTTAAAAAGTAAAATATTTCAATAAAGGACCATTTGACATCCCCCCAAAAAATACATTAAGTGGGATAAACAGGATGGAATGTGCTTTCTCTGTTCTGATACAAAGTAGAAACTTCTGTTTTTTTATTATTCCTGGGTATTCTATATATATTTTTGAATTTGTCAGATATATGTATTGTGTTTAATTGTGTATTGTATTCACATGTTTTCCTCTCAGTCTGTGGTTTGCCTATTCAGTTTCTTAGTGGTGTCTTTTGATGAGCAGAAGCCTTTTATTTTGAAGTTCCTTTTATCATCATTTTTCTTTTTGATTAATGCTCTTTGGATCCAGTGTAAAAAAATCTCTGTCTATCCTAAGGCTGCAAATATATTTTTCTAGGTTTCCTTTTATATGCTTTATTGTTTTAGATTTTGTTTAGATCTATGCTCTATCTTGACTTAATTTTGCATGTAGGATAATGTAAGAGTCAAGGTTCATATTTCCCCTATATTTATGTGGTTATTCCAGCACTATTCGTTGGATACATTCATATTTATTGAAAAATAAAATTTAACTTCAACTTGCCTATATATTGAATGCATTCTGTCATTATTTAATGCTTTACATCAAAATTAAAACAAATCTCTAAATTTCCTAAATATGTTAATGTTCTCAGAATAATTCATTTCTTTTGTAATCACATACATTTAATTTAATGTCCTTCATTTATTAGGACATTTAATGTCCTTCAAATTATTACTTTGAGAATGCATCCATAAGCTTGCCAAGATTACCAAAGGTTCCCAGGTGACAACACATGTTAAGAAGTCTTGGTGAAGCCAAAAGACACTCAGCTTTAGAACCATAGAGAACTGGGTTAAATGCCTGTTCTCTGCTCCCCTTCTCTGTGACCTTGAGCACATCATGCAACCTTCATTCATCTTCCACACTCCCACAGTCTACTGAGTACCTACCACCAGCCACTATGTAAAATACTGTGAATTTAGTGCAGACAGACATAACCTTTCCTATACAGAGTTTACAACTGAGTGGGGCAGGCAGGTGAGTCAACAGGCCATTACACAACACTGCGGTAAATGCTTTGATAGTGGAAGGAGAGTGTTATGGGAGGTAAGAGGGGATCCCCAACCTAGACTTGTGGGGTCAAGAAAGATTTCCAGAGATAAGAATATTAAACTGAGACTGGAGGGATAAATGGACATTAACCAAACAAAGACAGGGACAAACATGATCCAGGCAGGGGGATGAATTCTTAAGTGATGTTTCTTAACATCCTAAGACCAGGATGGGGAGAAACAAGGGACGAGCAGTACAAAACACAGTTGAAGGGGTCACACTGGAGGGACTTGTAGGCCACCTTAAGGATATTAGCATTATCCTAAGAACAGTGGGAAGTCATTGATTTTTTTTTTTTTTTTTTTTGAGACAGAATCTCACTCTATTGCTCAGGCTAGAGTGCCATGGTGTCAGCCTCGCTCACAGCAACCTCAAACTCCTGGGCTCAAGCGATCCTCCTGCCTCAGCCTCCCAAGTAGCTGGGACTACAGGCATGCGCCACCATGCCTGGCTAATTTTTTCTATATATATTAGTTGGCCAATTAATTTCTTTCTATTTTTAGTAGAGACGGGGTCTCGCTCTTGCTCAGGCTGGTTTCGCACTCTTGACCCTGAGTGATCCGCCCGCCTTGGCCTCCCAGAGTGCTAGGATTACAGGCGTGAGCCACCACGCCCAGCCCATTGATGGGTTTTAATCATTGATAGGTTGTGACAGGATCAGATTTAATTTTTTAAAAATCACTTTGGTTTTGTGAAGAATGCATTAGAGGGATCACAACTGGAAACAGGCACGATTGGAGATACTGGAGGAATTCTACTAAGAGAGGGTGAGTGCCTGAGTTGTGGCAATGAAGATGGAGGTGAATGGAAAGATTTGAGAGACAATTAGGAGGTAAACTCAATTAAGAGTATTAGGGACTCTGGGGAAGAGGAAGGCAGAGCCTGTTCAGATTTCTGGTTGGAACAACAGGATGGACGGCAATGCCCTTCACTGGGAAAAAGATTGGGCTTGTGGGAGAAGAATGTTGGACCTTGGGCACCACTCACAAAGACACGGAGACCAGAACTTGATGTAAAAGCAAGAGGAGGGTTTATTCCAGCGCAGCGCAGGGGCGTGCAGCGTCACCACACCAGGGAGCTGCCGCGCCGAAGCTTTGAAACTTG
>VSMD01085205.1:0-24413 GCA_008750895.1 Mirza zaza
AAGTACAGATAAATTATTAGCTATTAGAAGCACCAGATTTCTACTGCAATTGACAATGCTAATATTGTAAACATTGCATTAGGCACAGTTTTATAAGAATGAATTTGGTGGTCAATACTGCACCATTTGAGGGTACATTTTTCTTTATCACCACGGCAATTGGAAATAGTGCGGATTTGAGTTTCTAATGTTAATTGATAAGCAGATGGCTTTCTGCCAAGTATTGAGCTCTAATGGCCCAAGGTCTGCTCACTTTTTCAACATCATTTCTGTGCAATTGAAATAAAATGATCAATTAGTCTTTTAAGCACAGCATCTGTGTTTCGAGGGCAAGTTGAGAACGAAAGGAAAAATCGATTTCCTGGATGAGTCTCAGAGGGGTGTTGGCTCTTTTCATTCAGGGAAGTTCCCATCTCTGAGCAGAAGGCAGCTGCTACAGTTAGGGCAAAACTGAGAGATAAATGTAAGTTTAGTATGTGACCTGTATGGGGAGTTTTAAACTGGTAATAGTTGACATGACTACATGCAAATTTAATGCTAAATTAGTTGAGAAATACACAGCAACCTAAGGAGAGGGATACCCGCTCAGTGTTACACACCTGGAGAGAGAAAGCAAGCCAGGGCTCTAACTACATGCAGGATTGAATGCTGCCACCATGAGGGATGAGCCAGCTGTGATAGGAACTGAGGACAAGAATTTCCATTGATGAGAAACTCTTTCCTCTCCAAATCTAGTTAATGGCTTCACATAATCCCTGGGCTTTGTTATTTGTCCTTACAAATATTAAAACTTGCAGAAATGTCCTTAATGAGTACTGTTTATTTGGAAAATGGACTTGAAGAATATATGTATTTTAAAGAATATACATGGGACTAAGATAACAGCAGAAGAAATAACCTATAGTTAGCAAATAAGATTCTTAGGCTAACAGATGTAGTCCAGAGTATAGTAAAATATGAACAAGACCATGAGATGGACCCAACTGGCTATCAATATCCCATGGGATATCTCTACCCAGGTTGGAAAAGCTCCGGAGATTCATTGATACTCCAATTTTTGCTTAAAATGATGTCCTCCTGTTGTTTAGCTTCAGTGATGAGCCCAGAGCTCATTAGATCTATTCCATCACTGTCAACGCCCAGTCATCTGTATCCCTCCCACCTAAACACTCATACACGCGCACACACACACACACACACACACACACACACACACACACCAGCCTCAGAGGGAGGAAAGACAAAGTTATTCATGTCTTGAATCATAGTAAAAGTTTTCCTCATTTGATTTTCCTCAAATATTTTCCTCATTTGATTATTTTGATTATTAAATGAGCCAATCTTTATAAAATGCTGAGCACATGGAAATCTCACAAAAATGCCTGCCGCTGCTGCTTTTCCTGCTTGCCCCCATCTTCTGTTACTAATGCTACTGTCTGGCCCCAGGTAATATTTAACAGAGTTATTAACAACCACGCATAATGAGTCAGGTATAGTACAATGAGATGATCTTGGAATCAGATCATCCTGGTTTTGAAAGCCACTCAGTGACAACCATGAGAGTTTGACTAACTTATTTAACATCCCTGAATTGTCGTTACTTTATCTGTACGATGGGGCAATAATATTTATGTCACAGGATTGTTGTAAGGAACTAAAGTATCTAGGAAATAGTAGGTGATTAACAAATGTCAATGCCTTTTGCTATTTCCTCCTGCCTCCTGGAGAGTCTTCTCTGTAGACAGGAGGATGCCATACTTGAATAAGTATGCACTGTAGCCCCAGACATCACTTCCTACTCTGAGTGATTGATGGAAACCTGTTATCTCTTTGCAAGCAGCAGCTGCTGTTGACTGCCACACAAGTGTTCTCTGGAATGTGCTGTTTGCCGATAGTGATGCTTTATTGCCCACAGTCACCTGACCATTTCTTTGGAGGAGTAAGGAAACCTTAATAAAGTGGGTGAACCAATGTTGCCAGCCAATTCAGAATATGGTCCTGGATGGAGACAAACGTGATCACATCCATTTTATAGGCTTACACGGCTCTGAAAAGCCCACTCATTAAACTTGCACACCCCAAATGCCCTACTTTTTACGTTTATTTTTAAAGCCAATTATATTCTTAAATTTGCTTTGCAGGATTTTTTCTAGGAAATTTCCAGTCACTCTCTGGAGTTAAGCATTGTATAACTTTTCATTTCTTTCCACAATCCTTTCCTGTTCTACTTCTTACCAGGTGTTGGCCATGAGATTTTAAGTGAATATTAATATGAGTCCTTTACTAGTCCTTCAAAGAGGCAGAGTGATCTTGAGGCAGGGGCATGAATTTTACAGTGTGATATGGTCCTTATTGTCTATCTGTATAGTCTAAATCAGTAAAGCCTCAATTGTCTTAATTGAGAAAAGGAGATAGTAATGCAGTAATGATTATTGGCCAGGCATGGTGGCTCACACTGTAATCCTAGCATTCTGGGAGGCTGAGGCAGGAAGATCACTTGAGGTCAGGAGTTCAAGACCAGGTGGAACAAGAGTGAGACCCTGTCTCTACTAAAAATAGAAAAAATTAGCTGGGTGTGGTGGCAAGCACCCGTAGTCCCAGCTGCTTGGGAGGCTGAGGCAGGAGAATTGCCTGAGCCCAGGAGTTTGAGGTTGTTGCGAGGTAGGCTGATGCCATGGCACTCTAGTCCTGGTAACAGAGCAAGACTCTATCTCAAAAAAAAAAAAAAAGAAAGAAAAAGAAAAAAAAGAAAAGATTATTGAAGCTTAAGGCTTAAGTGAATGCATAAACGGCAAATGCCTAGCATATCTAGCACCTCTTGTATTATCCTGGATAGAGCTGGGGCCCATTCTACTAAGGGAAATATCACAAGAATAGAAAAACAAGCACCACATATACTCACCATCAAATTGGTATTAACTGATCAACACTTATGTGCACATATAGTAGTAACATTCTTGGGGTGTTGGGCAGGTGGAAGAGAGGAAAAAGAGGATGGGTATAGTCATACCTAATGGATACAGTGTGCACCGTCTGGGAGATGGACATACTTGAAGCTCTGACTCAATTGGGGCAAAGGCAATATACATAACCTAAACATTTGTACCCCTGTAATATGCTGAAATTATATATATATATACACATAAAAGAATATGGATAGCATATAATTGATGCTTAATACTTTTTAGTAATCAGAATTTCTCTTTTATATACACTCAGACTTGTTCAGCCTATCTTCTAGATACACTTTCTGTAAAAACTCTTACTCTGAATATTTTGCCCAATTTCCTTCTCTTTTTGCTATAACTTTTTTATTTTTTTCTCATTACTAGACTCTACCCTCAATTAGCTCTGTCACAGCTTTAGAAAAGAAGTAGTGAGGAAGTGGCTATGGGAACTTCTCCAGCCATATAACTCCAAAGTCTCAGTGCTCGGTGGTGGGACATGAGAAGAATGGAGGCTTCCTGGGAAGGGAAGGCCAAACACTGGGCTGGTACCACCTTCTGTGAGAGCACAGGTGACATGACAATCAAGAACATTTCCTGGGCTCCCACTGGGTTCAAAGCACGTGATTAGGCTCAGTAAGGGGTTACTAAGGAAGAAGATGGGCTGTCTGCCTGACTGCTCTGCCTGCCAGCTACTCAGAAGCTTGAAAGATGCAGGGGAGTCATGGTTAACTAGAAGATGTCACACCACAATGCATTATACTCAAGGCGAGCTAATTTTAAGCTGGCAAGTATGCTGTTAGCATAGAAAATATTCACTCCTGGAGTAAAGGAATTGGGAGTTAACCAGATACAGGGCACCCAGGGGGCCTTGTAAATCACAGAGCTGCTGAACAACCTGGAAACTCCACTAAGAACAGCGAGAGCATGTATTCCAGCCACAAAAGAGCACAGAAGCCTTTTGTAAGCAGAGCGAAGGTAGATGCTGTACAATCAGTCCACAGAGAGGACAAAATCTAGGACAGCAGTTACAATAAAGCTACAGCTGAAATCCTCCTGTTGTATTTATTTACTCAATCTTTCTTTTAAAATTTCCTGATTTGTCACTGTCATTTGTAGATATTGTTTGATCAAAAGAAAAATCTGTTTCACCAGACGGGGCTGGGGATGGACTAGGGAGGCATGCAGCCTGGGGAAGCTGTGCATGCTCTTCAGCTCTGTTGTGCATTTATCCTACGTAGCCAGAGAAGAGCTCTGCATAGCAGGCTGTTCCACTCAGAGATAATGTGCAGCATGGTTTCCTCTGCTGCCTCAATTATTTCTGAAATGCAAACTTGCAAAGATTGATTCACATACTTGCATTTAGGAAAAATCTGAACACTCCCACGCAGTCTTGGGCTTTGTTCTCCTGGTTTTATTCTGTGAGTTTCACTGTCCCTGGGATAACTAGATTCTTGCAGAAACTAAACTGAAGCTGGAAGATTAATCTAGGTGACTTGTATGTCAGTCATTTTATATAAACCTTTGAAGGTGGATGTGTGTCAGGTATTTCTAATTATTTATAATGACACTTTTATTACGATGGCTCTTCTAAGGGGTTTCAGATTTCAGAGTACTTTAGAAGGCTATTGCTATTCATCACAGCTTATTTTTTAAAAAACTTGTAGTGAGGTGATATGCAAATCAGCAATCTAAAACTTTCTTTTAAAATTGCATTTTAGGTGTGTTTCCATTATTACATTTTTATATTGCCAACAGCGAATACTTTCCTTTTATAATTGAATTATATTTATTCTTTTAGAGGCAAATTTCACAGTTGTTACTTAAAATAATAATTAAAGAGAACCAAAAGATTCAATAATGCTTAGACACAACTTTAGTGTAGGAGAAGGAGCTCCAGATTTGAGACAATAATACTACGTTTAGTTTAGTTGTACCACTTTATAAAATATTATTTAATCTTTCCATCCCCAGTGTCTTTAAGTATGAAACAAGGATGATGTATGCTTGACTAAATTGTGGTTATAAAGATTAGATGTGATCAAGTGCATAAAAACTACCAAGTAAAAGTTTATGATAATTTTTTTCTTAGATAAATAGCATATAGAGACTAGTGGTCACAGAATTTAATGATATCTTTGAACAGAGGCTCATATTTGAGGTCTAAGGATAAGAGTTCAGAGATGGGCATTTTTAGAAAGCCCAGGAGTCCCCCCAAACAATGTGCAAAACTTGCGTACACATGTGTATGTTAGGACTCTCTGGGTTGCAAGTGACAGAAACTCAATGCATCCTAGCTTATCTGAAAAGGAGCTTAACAAATAAACTATGGTGGAAAGCCTGGTGTCTTGGGAACAGGTGGAACCAAGGTCTGGAATACAGCCAGGATGCCTGCTTCATCTAGTGGCTTGCTTTCTTCCTTAGGTGGCATTATTCACTTTTATACTGCTGACCAACTTGTACAGGTTGGGGAACATGGGTTCAGATGATTACATCCCCTTAGGAGAGAGGCACTGAGACTGATTTTCCCTTTTCCTAAGTTAAAAGTCTCAGGAAAGGACACTGATCATAGTGTCTTGATCAGAATCAATCACTGTGGCCCAGATGATAGTGGTGACTATTTGCACAACACATTTAGAGAAGGAAAAAAAAATTCCAGTTAAAAAAGACACTTGGGTGAGATTCTGAGGAGACAAAATTCAGATACATGAAATATTGTATGAAAATTCTTTCTCATATTTTCAAATGTTTGTACCATCATTAAAAAAACCACATATTTATTGATTTGAAAATTAAAAGAATGTTTTGTGTTCCATTGTAGCAGATATTTGTTAAAGGAACTCAATGTTTCTGTGATTTTATAAAAAAAATTCATTTACTTCAGTCCCATGACTATAAAATTCATGCAAAGTAGTATTATTAATAACCTTCACATAATCATTAAATAAATCATTAATATTAAACAAATATTAATATTCTATTGAATTATACAGAAAGCTCTAAGATTTAATAGTTCTCAGAGGGCATGTTAGGCTCTAAAAATGGCTAATGTCTGTAAATAGATGTTAATTTAACTCAACAAATATTTGAATACTTTATACAAGATTTGAGCTAGACAATGTCAAAAGATAGTTGACAATTTGAAGAAAATATCCTTATTATTTGTAATGGTTAATTTTATGGGTCAATTTATCTAGTCTGTAGTGTCTAATTGTTTGGTCAACTAAAAGTCTCAAAGTTGCTTTGAAGGTATTTTTTAGATGTGATTAACTTTTAAATCAGCAAACTGAGTAAAGGAGCAGATTACTTTCCATAATGTTGGAAGGCTTCATCTTATCAGTTGAATGTCTTAAGAGCAAAGACTGAGGTTTGTTTTTTTTTTCCAAAGTATTATGGGGGTAGAAATGTTTTTGGTTATGTGGACCACTTTTGTAATGCTGAGTCAGGGTTAAAAGTGTGCCTGTTGCCCAGATAGTGTTTATTGTATTCATTAGGTAGGTTTTTACCCATCCCCTTCATCCCCATCCCATGTGCTTGCTTTCCTTTGAGATTTATTTCCCTCTATGCACATGTGACACATGCACCCAAATATTTATTGTAGCACAATTCACAATTGCAAATATTTGGGATCAACCTAAATGCCCAACAATTCATGAGTGGATTAACAAAATATGGTGTATATATATATATATATATATATATATATATATAATGGAATACTGCTCAGCCAAGATTGAGATTTCCTGAACCTCAAAACTGCAGAATAGAAATCCCACTTGAGTTTCCAAACTGTAAATTTTAGGCTAAAGATTGTAACATCAACTCTTCCTTGAATTTCCAACCTTCTGGCCTACTCTACAGATTTTAGACTTAACAAGCCGCCATAATTAGATGAGCCTATATACACATGCACAAATATATATACAGAGATGCAAATATATGTGTATATATAGATATGTACAGAGATATATATATATATGTATGCATATATGTATATATCCTATTGAGATAAACATACATAAATGTATATATCCTATTGAGGATATATATGTCTATATATCATAGTGGTTCTGTTTCTATGGAGTACTCTGACTAATATAATATACATAAAATATAAAGAATATCTAAAATTAAGATGAAAAAAGCCAGTGCAAAAATAAAATGGGCAAAAGTTATAAACTGACATAAAAACAAATGCAAAAGATATTTGACTTTGTTCAAAATAAGAGAATTCACATTAAAACTGAATTAAGATTTATTTGTTACACAGGAAAAAAAAAAAAGAAATGCTTGGTAACACTCATTGGTTGTGAGAAAACAGGACTCTCATACACTGCTGGCGTAGGAGAGAAAATGCAACCTCTAAATATGCCTTTTTGGCATAGGGATTATCTTGAGTTGGTTTTTTTTTTATGATGCTTTTTATTTTTTTATTTCTTTTTTCTTTTTTCTTTTTATTTCAGCATATTATGGGGGTACAAATTTTAAGGTTTCAATAAATGCCCTTGCGCCCCCTCCCCCCACAAGTCTGAGTTTCCAGCATGACCATCCCCCAGATGGTGCACATCTCACTCTTTATGTATGTGAGCTGGTTTTATAAAGAAACAGAAGACACAGGAGATGTTCTTAAAAGAAAGTAGAAGTTACCCTTTTAAAAGGGAAATTTACATTCATAGGAGAAATCACCACTTGTAGGGGTGTCTACCTCTCTGCATCAGGATGAGAAGGATGATTCTATATCACTAGAGACTCCTACTAATGGGGAAGGAAGACACAGAAATAAATCTGCACATCAAGCCTTGTCCTTGTTTACAGCACTTCTCATCACCTTCCCATAAACAGCCTCCCCACTCTTCCCTATTTCTTTCTTTTAGAAAATTATAATATTTAAGCTTGCATTCAAAAGTTTTCTCTTTGCGATATACTCATTTTCCCTGGGCATCTTCTATGCATAGAAGCTATACATATTAATAAATTTCTGTTTGTTTTTCTCTTGTTAATCTGACTTTGTTACAGGGGTCCTTCCCAACCAGGAATTCGGAAAAGACAGAAGAAAAATTACTCTTCTCTTTTCTACATTGACAATAATAAAAAAATGATACCAATCTGTTGGGGGGGGAGGGTACTTGGTAATATCCAGCCAAATTGAATACACATTTACCCTTTGACTCAGCCATCTTCTAGGAATATATCTCAAACATACACTGCTAAAATATACAATGTATGCACAAGACTCTTCATTGAAGCTTTATTCATAATATAAAAAACTAGAAAAAACCAAAATATTCACCAATCGGGGACTGATTAAATCTACCATGGTGTAATCACAGAATGCAGTATTATGTACCATAAAAACAGATGAGACTGATCTCTGAATACTTATGTGGAGTGATTTTCAGGGTATATTGTTAGAGTAGAATTTATAGTATGTTGCTTTTTACGTAAAAAATGAGAACATGTGGAAATAAGAACATACATATTTATGTATATATGCATATATAATATGTAACATACATATTATAGATATACACACACCCCCACATACATATTTCTTATATTTTCAAAAGGAAAAAATTGAGAGAAAAGCAAAAAAATCCAATATTAATGATTACTATTACTATTGGAAACAAATAGGGTAGAGGAAGAGACAAACTGAAGTATGAACTTTTGTTAAAATTTTGGCAGTGAAATCATGTAAATGTTTTATATAACTGAGAAAAATATAGGAAGAAAAATTTAAATTAAAAACAGAGACGAATGAACTCAACTGTTGGTTGCATAAAAATACAGAGACAAAAGTTACATAAAATTAAAAAAGTTCCAAGTGGCTGGTTTTAGTAGTATATATATTCTTATTTTATAACTGTAATAGGTGTGTTTCAGATAAAATGAATAATTACAATGTATTTAAGGAAGGAGATTTTTCAGCATGAGAAAACAAAGAGATGAGATACCTGTAGAAAGTAAACCAAGTTAAATAAAACACTAAAATCCTAAATATGAATGGGAAATTCATTTTTCCCCCTTAAAAATACACTTATTTCCTGAAACTTTTCACACAGAAAAGGCCTCATAGCAAGGAGAACACTTGTAGTTTCTAGATATGATTTTACACTAAAATATTTTAGGATTCTTGGTGAAGTAGATGATTTCAGCTGGGCCTAGGGTAGAAAATGAGAAGATGAACCTGGGACATCTTATTGTAACAAGAAATAAGAAACTAATCTAGACCAATGACATCATATTTAATTTTTTTTTTACTTTTATTTATTATGGGTACATATAGTTATATATCTTTAGAAGGTACATGTGATGTTTTGATGCTGGCAAACAATATGAATTAATCAAATCAGGGTAACTGGAGTATCCATTACCTCGGGCACTTATCATTTCTTTGTGTTAGGACTATTCCAATTCCATGCTTTTGATTGTTTTAAAGTATGCCCTGATTTATTGTTGATTATAGTCACTTTGTTCTGCTATCAAATATTATTCATTCTCTCTACCTAATTATATTTTTGTACCCATTAACCATCTCCACTTTACCCTCTACCCCCGCTACCCTTCCCAGCCTCTGCTAGCTACGAATCTACTCTTTGTCTCTATTAGATTGTTTCTAATATTTAGCTCCCATATATGAGTGAGAAAATGTTAGATTTGTCTTTCTGTACTAAGCTTATTTCATTTAACATAATGTTGTCCAGTTCCATCCGTGTTATTGTAAATGGCAGGATTTCATTCTTTTTGTGGCTGTATAATATTCCATTGTGTATATATACTACAATTTCTTTATCCATTTATCTTTCGGTGGACACTTAGGTTGATTCCAAATCTCAGCTATTATGAACAGTGCTGCAATAAACATAGGAGTACAGGTATCTTTTCAATATACTGAATTCCCTTCCTTCAGCTATATACACAACAGACGGATTGCTGAGTCATATGGTAGTTCTGTTTTCAGTTTTTTGAGGAAGCTCCATACTGTTCCCCATAGTGATTGCAATAATTTACATTCCCACCAACAGTGTATGAGGGCTCCCCTTTCTCTACATCATTGCCAGCATTTGTTATTCCCTGACTTTTTGATAAAAGCCATTTTAACTGCAATGAGATGATATCTTACTGTAATTTTGATTTGCATTTCTCTGATGACTAATGATGTTGAGCATTTTTTCATATGTCTGTTGGCCATTTGTGTATCTTCTTTTAAGAAATGCCTATTCTGATCCTTTGCCCTTTTTAAAATCATGTTATTTGATATCTTCCTATTGATTTGTTGGAACTCTGTATGTTTTCTAGTTTTTACTCCCTTGTCAGATGGGTGGTTTGCAAATAATTCCTCCCATTCTGTGGGCTGTCTCTTCACTGTGTTCATTGTTTCCCTTTCTGTGAAGAAGCTTTTTAGCTTTACATGATCCCATTTGTCCAATTTTGCTTTGGTTGCCGGTGCTTTGGGGATATTACCAAGAAGTCCTTGCTCAGACAAATGTCCTGAAATGTTTCCCCAGTATTTTCTTTTAGTAGGTTCATATTTTCAGATCTTAGACTTAAATTTTTACTTCATTTTGCTTTGATTTTTATAAATGACGAGAGATAGAGAGATAAAGATCTAGTTTCATTCTTTTGCATGTGGGTATCCAGTTGTTCCAGCATCATTTATTGAAGAAACTTCCTTTCCCCATTGTATTTTCTTGGTACCTTTGTTGAAGATAAGTTTGCTATAGATATATGGATTTATTTCCGGGTTCTCTATTGTGTTCCATTGGTCTATGTGTCTCTTTTTATGTAAATACCATGCTGTTTTGGTTAGTACAGCTCTATTGTATAATTTGAAGTCAGGTAATGTGATTCCTCTAGTTTTGTTCTTTTTGCTCAGGATGGCTTTAGCTATTCTGGGTCTTTTGTGGTTCCATATAAACTTTAGAATTATTTTTCTTATTTCTGTGAAGAATGTCACTGGTATGTTGACAAAGATTTCATTGAATATGTAGACTGCTTTGAGGTAGTATGGACATTTTAACAATATTGATTCTTCCAATCCATGAGCATGGAATATCTTTCCATTTTTTTTGTGTGCGTGTGTGTCCTCTTCAATTTCTTTGATCAATGACTTACAGTTTTCATTATAGAGATCTTTCACTGCTTTGGTTATATTTATTTCTAGGTATTTTATTTTATTTGTAGCTATTATAAATGGGATTACTTTCTTGGTTTCTTTTTCAGATTGTTTACTGTTGGCCCAATGGCCTCATATTATAAGAAAACAAAAACCAAGCAGAAAGGGACCCTTCCATTGGCCCAAAATTGGCCAATTTGAGCATTAAAAATAATAATGACTATAATGAATTGAAACACTCAGAGTACATAGAAATCCAATAGTTCAGTAAGAGTCTTAGGAAAAAAATACTCCTTTGTCACCATTTGGAGCTCACTAGATCCAATCTCTTCACCCTAAAAACTCAAAGAAGAACCAGACATCTATTTTCTTTTCCTACAGAGATTTTAGAATAGCCAACTAATTAACGTATACATGTTTTTCTTTTAGAAGAATCTTTTCCAATACATGTAGAAAAAATGACATAATTAGAAAATTGTCATTTTTCAACCACTAAATTATCAATGGATCTGGGCAGCAATCAACAGCTGCTAAACCATTAGTTAAAAGGTTGGTGGAAATCTTTATGATGAAAGGATCAGTCTGACAGCACTAGGAACCCCAAATGTAATCATCACTAAAAGTGGAACAATTGGATTTAATATGACTTCTCCTATAATACCAGAGGTATATATTACTACCTATAAAGGATGTTTGCATAAATAATTGAACCTAAATCTCCTCAAGCATCTCAATATAACTTCAAGTTTACAGGGAATACAGGTGACAAACCAATTGAATATGGAAAGATGAGTGGGATTTTGAAGTTTGACATGAGGAGAGAGGGGTAGATGGAAGATATTAGATGTAGGGACCAAACCACAGGAGCAAAGGAGGAGCAGGGGGTTCCTGGAATAAGTTCCTGGGACAAGGCATTAAGACTGCATTCTGGAAGTCCTTAAATGTCTGGTTGAGAAATGTGTAAACACAAACAAACCAAATTATAGCAACTACTTATATATGCTTTCTAGGGACCAGGAAATGGGTTTCTTGTACTCATTTGCTTCTCACAATCCTTTGTGGGAAGCATTGTTTTCATGGTTTTACAATGAAGAACCTGAAACCTCAGAAAAGTTAAATAACTTACCCTCGAGCACTCAACACTTACCCAAAAAGGTTTTAAAAGTCCAGTGCCATTGCTTTCTTGACTGTAGGATAGAAAATTCATTGAAGAGGGTGCAGTTGACCTTTGAATAACATGGGTTTCAACTGCACAGGTCCACTTATACTCAGATTATACAGTAATGGATTTACTTCCATCTCTGTCACCCTTGAGACAGCAAGACCAACCACCCCCCTCCTCCTCAGCCTACTCGATGTGAAGATAACAAGGATAATGACCTTTATGATGATTCACTTTCTCTTAATGAATAGTGAATATATTTTATTTCACTTACATTAATTACATTACATTAATTATTTCACTTACATTTCTTAATAACATTTTCTTTTCTCTACTTTATTATGGGAATTTAGTATATAATACATATTATAATGTACTAAATATGCATTGATAGAATGTGTATGTTATCAGTAAGGCTTCTGGATAAGAGTAGGCTATTAATAGTTAAATTTGGAGGGAGTCAAATATTATGCATGGATTTTTGACTATGTGGGAGATAAAAATATCCCTAACACCCATGTTGTTCAAGGGTCAACTGGGTTGCTTACACTTTTCTATCTAATGTTAATCATTCTTGGCTTATTTATCATATACTATATTTCATCATCTCAGAATGCCATCAATTGTATGACTCACAATTATTTCATGTACCAGGAAAGAAAAAGGCTATTAATCAAACTATATTACATTGTTTTATCACTTAGAATTTTTATTTCCTACCTATTGAAAGAGCTCTTATAGTATTATTGAGACACTCATTTCTAATCACATATTACTTTTATCCTACATAAAATCAATATTAGTAAGTTATGTTGCCTAAGAATTCCTAAAATTTCTTAACATTCAGAGTATGACTCTTCCATATTGCTTTTCAGTTCATAGTCATCGAGGTCTATGTTCTTCCACACATTTTCCTTTGTCCCATCAATAGTCAAAATATAATTAAAGTCCATTGGTGCTGTGTTTTTAGGTCAGTTTTACAATGATACAGAGGTATTCTACCTTACCTTTGAATTCCATTTGGAAGTTGCTCAACCAATTTAATGTATGCCCTTTCTATCTTCTCCCATAACATTTGTATCCTACATAGTAACAGAATGTCCCTAATTTTCCTACAAAATTCTGAAATTTAATTTTGCAAGTTTTAATGCTGGAGCAATATACATTGAAACTTACTCTCTCTCTCTCTCTGTCTATATATATATATATACACACACACGTGACATATATGTGTTATATATGTGACATACATATATATGTGTTATATATGTGTGTGTATATATATACATATATATATATATATATATATATATATATATAAAATCACTGTATCATGACTGCTGCCAAGCAAAGTAAGGGGTTATTGGGCATAACTTATATCTCAATTATAGAGATGTTAAAATGTGAGATATAAAAAATGCGAGCATTCAAATTGCTGAAATGTAGTTTAAAAAATTTGATTTAACATCATAAACATGTGGAGAAAATCATTAGTTAGTAGACTGCATGGATTTATATCCCGTCTTTAATTACTGTGTGTCCTGTGACAAACCTTCCCTTTCTTCTCCTCTTTCTTCCTTCCTTTTTTTTTTAACATATGTACTGAATGTCTATTATGAATTAGACACTAGTATAGGTGCTTGGACATAATTAGAAAATAAAATAAAGATCACCCCTTTATGAACCTTGATTTTAGTCTTAAAGAGAAGCGGGCCGGGCGCGGTGGCTCACGCCTGTAATCCTAGCACTCTGGGAGGCCGAGGCGGGCGGATTGCTCAAGGTCAGGAGTTCAAAACCAGCCTGAGCGAGACCCCATCTCTACTATAAGAACAGAAAGAAATTAATTGGCCAACTAATATATATATAAAAAAAATTAGCCGGGCATGGTGGCGCATGCCTGTAGTCCCAGCTACTCGGGAGGCTGAGGCAGCAGGATTGCTCGAGCTCAGGAGTTTGAGGTTGCTGTGAGCTAGGCTGACGCCATGGCACTCACTCTAGCCTGGGCAACAAAGCGAGACTCTGTCTCAAAAAAAAAAAAAAAAAAAAAAAAAAAAAAAAAAAAAAAAAAAGAAAGAGAAGCATTTGGATGATTATAGAAAAAAAGAAAGGCATTTTAGATGAGTGGAATATCACAAGTAAGTCAAAAACGTTGAAATAAAAATATATTTTCCCCTATTATCAACTTGGACTCTTCAGAAAGTACTTTCTGAACTACAAATCCTTTATTTACATATTACATGAATAGTGTATGTGAGCTTGTGTGCAGTACACTTTAAAATCAAAATACAAATGGAGGTATCTTCTATAGAATATCATGTATTCTTCAAGGTGAACAAAAAAAATTTCTGCCTAAAATGATGATCAGTGAAATGCAAAAAGGGCAATAGCATGGAAAATCAAACACAAATGAGCTTTATAAAATTATCTTGGTTCTATTTCTCTAAGGTGTTGTTTGTAGCCCAGATGACTCTCTCATTTAGCATCCAGATCTTGGTTAGCTAAGTTGCTGTCATTCAAATCTGTTACAGATTTCATTCTTCCTCTCTTAAATCCACAGTGAATATATATGTCATTCCAGAATGCACGCAATCATTTTGAACTTAAAGTATTTCCCTGTATTCATCATATAGAAAAAAATCTATTATTTTGTACAAGGAATATTTTTTTTCCTTTGTTTGATATCACAGACTAGAGAGCATATAATTTCTCAGCAATTTAAATGTAAATGAATCAGTGCTAGCTTTGATTTGCTTCTGTTCCTTCATGGCCATATACAGTAGTTTGCATTAATCAAATTAATAATGAAGGGATTAAAATTGCTAGCTTCTAAGGGGGGGCACTTGTCAGTGGTATTAAAAGTTGCATTTGGAATGATTATCCTTGCATGTTAATTATAAGCTGTCTGAGATGAAGAGGATGTTCAAGGAAATGATACCCTAACCATGTGTTATTTTAATTTCAGAAAAGATCCTTTAAGGAATGAATTGTATTATAATGAACTTTCTAATCAGACCATGCATTAATTTAGATGGATGACCCCAAATACTCTAAATCCACTATCATTGGCAGTAACTGCAAAGATTCTATAAGGCTGTTTACTAAGTTACGTATCAGGACACAACAGAAGATGGATTTGTTTACAAAATTGAATTTGTGATTGGGTACAATAGAAAGCCCATCTCCTTAGTTGTAATGGGATCAGATAATTTGTGTCATTCTCTACTTGGTTTGTGTATAAGACTTGTGTAACATTAGAAAGCAGGAGCAAAGGTAAGAAAGAAATTACCTCTAACATAATTTTTATCTACAATCACCTAATTTTTTTGTTTGTTTGTTTTTTGCCATCTCACTGGTGTCACTTATGGCTCCATATTGCAGGTGATTATTTTTCCTTTGTTAAGCTTAAGTATAAAGTTAATAATGTGGCAAAAGTAGCAATTGTTTTGGTTGTTGTATTGTCCACTCAAAGATATTCAGTTTAAAGAATCAGACAACCAAGCAAAAAGGGTCCTTATTTTTAAGTACCGTGTCCCTGGACTCTTGAAATTTTGGCTGACTCATAGATAATAAATAGTTCTCTAGTCACTTAAAATCACAAAATATAGTCTCAACTCAGTAAGAGTGTCTAGTTGAAGACATTAATCAACAATTCAATCCTCATTGTAAGGCTTTTCTTTTTCCATTTTGCTCCAAGTCTTGGGCATAGAAGTGAGGCATGACAGCTTTTTTTCTCCATTCCTACCAGATCCTTGCTTTACATCTGTAGCTTCGAGCCTCGGGACTTGGAACATGAAAGGATGAGGGAAGAGAGTAGGGAAATAGGAAGATTCTTATTTGCTAATGTCTTCAAGGATATTTAAAACTGTTTTGCTTAATTATTAATTTTTTTCTTCAACATAACATACCAGGTCATATAGTTTCAATAGACTAGGATACAAAGGAAGCAAGCACCAAACGGATTGAATTGGAAGAAGTGGCACCTAAATGTCACTCCATCAAGCTTGGTTGTACTGTATCACCTATGTCCACACTGTTGTTAACCACAGTAGACAAGAATAAAGTAAGATGACTTCAGATACATTGAGTGTCTACTATGTAGGAGGTACTCTGATATATATATATATATTTTTTTTTTTGCCTAAACCAAACCTTAACATTGCCATTTATTACTACTGAAAATAGCATAGACCTGACTTCAGCTAAATGAGAAACACTTGGTATATGTGGGGACGATTTCCAGGAATAGCTACAAATGGCTATGCTAGAATTTGCATAAGAACTAATCTATTATATTAGACCAGATACAACCAGCATGTCAGCAGCTCGAAGAAAGTTTGCTTTCCCAGTGTAGGAAATGCTTGTGATTTTCATACTTAAAAAAAAAAAAAAAGCAATTTCTTTGCATTTTGTGTTTATGTTTGAACCTACCCTCTCTGTTGAATTGGGTTTCTCTGCTCTGCAGTAATCTAATCTGCTCTCAATAGTGGGTCCCACAGTCATTTTCTGTTTAATGTGTGCATTTTATCCTTTGAAGGATGGTAAGTTCTGATATGATTAGTATTGCTGCCATCCTACAGATGAGGTCATTGAGGCTCAGGGGTTTAGGTGTTGTGCTCAAGGTCTCACTGCTAATAAATTATAGATCCATATTATTCATTTAGAAGTCCAATCATAATCTGCTTCTTTTCTAAATCCTTCCATTAAATCAATAAGTTCATCTGCCCCTCAAGAATGTCCTGTTCCATTTAGGGACACAAAAAGTAAAGTGCCTCCCTCTCTCCTCACACCAGGGTCACCTTCACTTCATCCAGGATGTGGGGAATAGTCAAGATCTGCATAACTTGCAGAAAAATTTGATGAGGGTGTATGCATGTGTAAGGATGTTTAATAACTCCTTCCCAAGGAGTGTGTGTGTCATTTACATAGTGCTATCCATATTATTTCCATCTACTTTCACTGAACCTTCCTAAGCAATTTTATAGGTCTCGAGAACCAGTGCCTGAAATGAGAAAACATAAGGAAAAGGTTAATGAAAGCAGTGAGAAAACTTCTTTGATTTCTTTTAGGACCATTACCTGTGATCTTTTAGATTCATGTCCCCATTTAGTGCCTGAACTCCTGAGAGCTTGCTGATTTGTATGATTGTCCTAATGACCAATGACATGAATTACTGAAAACCTAATTAGGCCTTTTGAGCTGAGAATATTTTTTAAGAGACTCTGACATTTGGTGAGGAATGTGGTGTCAGCTGAATAACTAGCCTCTTCTAATTTGAGGGAAGTATTGGCATGTAATTATATGGGCACACAGAGAGAACAATGGTATGATCCTGTCTTGAATGATGAACTTTTGGAACAATGAAAAAGGATAAATGTGAGCCTGTGCCAGGCAAAACACTTCATATGCCCTGTCTTCCAAGAGACTTGTATATGATTCATATACTTAACAAAGATCTCTAAATAGCTACCTGGCATTACTACAATAGGTTCTTATTTGCTGGTACCAAGTATATTAATACCATATCTCTATATGCTATAGGGTTGGGGTCATTGGTGGTCAATGTTGGCCCCAGAGAGGTCAGGGACGAAGGAATAATTTCAAAATCATGAATTGCTGATACTGTATTTTAACAAAATATCTCTGAAGTTTTGTGGCATGACTGTTCTTGATATTATCCCGACTTAATAATTCAATCAGGAAGTCAGTTGCCGGTGAAAAGGTGTACCAGTTAGTTATTGTTGCATAACAATAATCTAATCGGTTAGTCTCTTAAAACAACAGTCATTTATCATTGTAGCCCATGTGTCTGTGGATTGTCTGAGAGACAGCTAATGCAGACTGGCCTCAGGTGATGTTGGCCGGGGTTGCTTCTGTGGCTGTGGGTTGGCGAGGAGCTCTGCTCTAGGCTGGGCTTGGCTAAGGCACCTTTCTGTTCTGTGTGGCCTTCAGCCTCCTCTTGGCATTAGCAGGATTGCCTCAGTTTGTCCTTCTCATGGTGATTACAGAAGTACAAGAGGGCAGAATAAAATATGGCAAGCAGCTTGAGGCCTAGACTCGGAATTAGCAGACTATTACTTCCACACAATTTTATTGGCCCAAGCAAATCATATGGCCCAATCTAGAGTCAAGAGGTAGGAAAATATGCTCTGGCACTTTGGTGGGAGGAACTGCAAACTCAAATGGCAAATGATATGGATATAGTTAGGGGTAAATAATTAGGGCAACTAATGCAATAAATGAACCATAAAAGAAACAGGACAGGATGATTTTTGCTAAAGCCATTAACATAGGGAGGCATCTTCTGGTACATACACAGAGAGGGATGGAGGGACTTATATTGTGGTAGGTTCTTCTACAAAGAAAATGTAAGCCAGGGACAAAACCATAGGCCGTGTGGGCTGGTGCTCACAATTTAGTTGCGTGCTTCATCACACAAAGGCATCTTGTAGCAAAAACTCAGTTAACTCCTATTATAAATACATGTGATTTAAATCTGGAAATTCAAGCCGATTTGGAGATCCAAATCATCACTGAACAGCTCCCCATACTCATCTAAGTTTCCAAACCTTGGCTGCTTCATTCTGGTCTTCAATTTTTAAAATGGAATGAAAACTATTTTGGTAAAGCCTGTTTGACTTTGCTCCCAACCACATAATTTCCCCATTGGATCGAAAGCTGGAAAAATTATTTTAAAGGATAAATTGAGAAGCAGGTTTCTCATCCCTAAACTATACACATATCCATTCCTTATATCTAAGAGTAAGAGAGAGGAATGAGGGGCTGAACCAGCAAAAACTGCCTCCCCACTAGGATGTATTTGGTGCAGTGCCAGGAGTCCGTGGGCTATGATGCTGAGGGTAGCAATGTAAATTTCACTCCATCTATGTTTCTGTAAAAACAATAATATTTCTAAATCTGCTCAACCCTTTGAATTTACCACCTATTATGTACATTACTATTATCATCACTAATAAACTATTAATAAAAAATGTAGTTAAGTGCTGTGGTGATAACTGTGAAGTACATATTTGATATTCTAATGACATTATTCATTACATTCAAGAAAAATTAAACCCAAATGAATGGAAAAGTAACAAAGCCACTACAGGCAACTTTTTAATCACATTTCTCTGAAAACAAATTAAACAGTTAGGAATACGGAGGAAGATCAATCTGTTGTATTTATGTAGTGTTGTTGCCAATATGACCAAAACCCCATAATCTTTTAAACAGCTTTCATGCAGCTATTAAGTACAAAAAACAAAGCTCTGTAAATTAAAAAAAATTATAAGAAGATTCTACTGTCGATGAACCTACAAATGGTTAAAGTAATAGTCTTTCCTCTTGGAATCAAATACGACAATAGGTTAATTGCATTAATATTTGTCTCTCAAGAAAAGACTATTTTAAAGCCTTTAGTGGACAATTCTGATGAAGCTAAGAAAAAGTAATTTATTTATTATTATTAACAGTGTAGAAACCCAAAATTTCAGAGTGAACTAGGTTTTTAGTAACAGTTTAGCATCCAAGAAATGCATTATATCTAATTCGTATAAACCTTTTCTTAACAAAGATATTCCATTTCATTAATAAACCATTCCAGGGAGACTGCTGTGAATCAATTTTCAAGCAGTAGCTACATCTCATTTAACTAAAAATGTGGTTTACTTACTGATGAAAATTCAAAGAATTATACAGGGCTGTCCACATTTCAACTGCTATCTCTGTGGAAGTCAGCCACCCCTCAGATGTTATGTGAATCAAGTCGTCAATTTAAACTGCTAATTGAAGCTCAATTTATTCTGACCTACCTGGGAAAGTGGAATCAAAAGGAAGATATTTATGAGAAAAGCTGAGATTTTATTTGATTATTTCACTCCCAAATAGTCCAAATTGAGTCGCTAAGAGCTTCCAAAGGCACATTTTTCATCAAATGTACTTTTTTCTAAAGACTATACCTTCTGCTCTCTGATGATACAAGGTTTCTTGAAGAATCTAATAATTCATTTTGAGCATCTGTGATATTTAGGTTCTCATTTGTTTCTTAGTGGCATAGAGTTTACACAATTAGCTTTACTCATACAAATTTCACTGCAATTCTTGGATCTAATGTGCTCGTTAGACTTATAAATGCTTACCATCAAAGTGTAATAAATATTTCCACTCCTTAACTGCTTCCTGTTTGAGAAATATTTTGTAGTTCTTCAAAGAATTCCTTTTATGATAAGCAAATCCTATATCTTTCTTTCCAGGAAAATAGGGTATAATAGCCCACAGTGTGTGTGCCTGTGTGTGTGTTTATGGGCAGGTGCATATATCTATATATGTAATTGAAGATCTTTTCTCTTATTCAGCTGCTTGGTCATCACTAGGTAAAATTTTTCCCAGAGATAGTTAATAAAAAGGGACAAGACAAATAACTTGAGAATTGGACCTGCTTTTTGAGTCATGTACCCGGGTATTCCTTTTCCAATGAACATTTGTGCATGTGAAAAGCCTTTATAAGGAAAAGTGGGAGAAGCAAAATTTAGGGGAAAAAAAGAAATTGGATAGGAATGAGGATGATGAGCAGCTAAAGACAGAATGCTGATGAAAATTAGCTCATATTTTTGGCTTTATGTAAAAATACAGTGAATTTTTTAAAAAAGTTTTTATTGAAAACCTTCTATAAGAAATACATACTCTATGTTTAACTCAACTATTTATTATTGTGAAATTATCATGCTAGTAAAGCCAAATATACTTCACCAACTTTTTAAACAGTAAAGTTAGTTCCATCTGATTACTTAGACATAGGATTAAAAAGCAAGTTACAGGGGGGAAACATGGCGGAGTAGGGGTGCCCTCCTGGCTCTCTGCTCCCAGAGCGAAAAGTGAAGAAAGTGGATAGCCACAAGCGAGCGATCCGCATTTCCACGGGACCAGCTTCGCAAGCCTGCAGACATCCACCAGGAAATGGAGGGATAAGACCATTTACAGCCTAAAGCAAAGGTGAATCGATTATTCTTCCGTAAAAATCGGGGGTTCGGAGGCACACAACAGGGAGGGAGCGAGGCGCGGTTTAAGCCACTACCAGCTGGCAGTGGCGCCAGCCCTACCTGGAGCTGAGCAACACCCCCTCCTGCACCGAGCTCCACTCCCACGTAGGCCAGGAGGTGCCTGAAGTTGGTGAGAAGTGGCAGCACGGGACAAAGCCGTGTGCAGAGGAGACTAGAGAGGGAACACTGAGTTCTCCAGAGCACACAGCAGCGGCAGTTTAAGGAGGGGGAGGGTCCGAGCCCAGCAACCCCTCTCTGCACAGCAGGAACCAGAGCCCACTCGGGCATCTCCCTGCAGAACACTCCCAGGTCAAGGTTAAAGGGAGTTTACACAGAATGAAGCTTTGACTTTGGATATAGAGGTTTGGGACAGCACTGAGAGGTCAGAGTGGGCTAAATTAGACTCCTTGATCCATTAGGATCCCCCTCCCTCTGCCCCTCCTGCACCGCTTCCAGCACTGACTTGGCATTCCAGCACTGACTTGGGCTCGGGGTTTGGAGGGGAGGCATAGAGAGAGTGCTGGTACGCGCCCCTGCTCCACCAATTTGATATTGGACAGTCACTTGCTGCACAAGTGGCACTGACTCTGTGCTCAAAGAGGGGACCCTGCCTGGACGGGGCAGTACTACAGGGGAGATTGCCCTTGGTAGATTTAAGGCAGAGAAACATTGTCTTCTACACTCTCCTATGACCTGGAGCCCCGCCCTGGACTCCAAAGTCTCTGTCCCAGCCTTGGGGGTGGAGCTGAGATAGAAATTGTTCTCATTCCTGCCGCATATCTCCACCGGTGTAATTAAGGAACCAGAAGACAGGGACTGGTGGGCCCCAGTGCCTGCCTGCCTGCTCCTGGTCAGTCTCTCCCTACACAGGTCTCCCGAGCTCTGTGTCCAGAGTGCGGATCTCGCCTGGACAGAGCCAAACCACGTAGGAGACTGCCTTTAGTGGTTATTAGGCAGAGATATTTTACAACCCCCACATCCGGGGATTTGGGGCTAGGCCTTTGGCCCCAAAGTTTGTATCCCCGCCTTGGGGACGGAGCGAGATAGAAACTGTTCCTGTCCCTGCCACTTATCTCCACCTGTGGAATTAAAGAGATAGAAGACGGGCTTGCGACTGAGCCTTTGGCTCCAAAGTCTCTGTCCCCGCCTTGGGGGTGGAGCCGACATAGAAACTGTTCCTATTCCTGCCACTTATCTCCACCTGTGTAATTAGGGAGTCAGAAGACAGGGACTGGTGGGTCCCAGTGCCTGCCTGCTCCTGGTCGGTCTCTCCCTACACAGTCTCCCGCGCTCTGTGTCCAGAGTGTGGATCTTGCCTGGACAGAGCCGAGACACGTAGGAGACTGCCTTTAGTAGTTATTAGGCAGAGATATCCTATGACCCCCCACATCCGGGGATTTGGGGCTAGGCCTTTGGCCCCAAAGTTTCTACCCCCGCCTTGGGGACGGAGCCGAGATAGAAACTGTTCCTATTCCTGCCGCTTATCTCCACCTGTGGAATTAAAGAGAGATGACAGGACTTGTGGCTGAGCCTTTGGCCCCAAAGTCTCTGTCCCTGCCTTGGGGGCGGAGCTGAGGTAGGAACTGTTCCCATTCCTGCCGCTTATCTCCACTTGTGTAATTAGGGAGTCAGAAGACTGGGATTGGTGGGTCCCATTGCCTGCCTGCCCGCTTCTGGTTGGTCTCTCCTTACATAGGTCTCCCGGGCTCGGTGTCCAGGCCCTGGGGTTTGACTGGGCAAGGCCGAGCCTCGTAGGAGGCTGCCCTTGGTGGATATAAGACAGAGAGATTTTACGACCCGCACACTCTGGTGACTGGGAGCTGGTCCTTTGTCTCCAAAGATTCTAGCCCCACCTTGGGGGTGGAGCTGAGATAGGAACTGTTCCCGTTCCTGCCATCTATGTCCACCTGTGTAATTAAGGAGGCAGAAGACAGGAGGCCGCCGGAGCAGCCCGGAGACCAGTGGGAAGGGTAGGTGATTCGGCTGTTTCCCCTCCACTGCATCTCGGACTGCTGGCGGGCTCCCCAGCGGGTAGAGAGACCTGCAGACACCAGCCCAGCGACGGCCGCCGCAAGTGAGCAACACCACCTACCGGCTCAGAAACTAAACAAGATGTGTGAATACCCAAACGAAAACCTAAAGGAAAGAAACAACAACTGAGAGACATGGGAAGAAATCAGCGAAGGAACTCCGGAAATATGAAGAAACAAATGGAAAACACACCCCCAAAGAGGAGCACCAGCCCCTTAGAAACAGACAACAACCCAAACCTGGCAACCAAAATGACAGAAGAGGAATTTCGTATGTGGATCATAAGAACACTCACTGACCTGCAAGAACAACTCAACAACCAACATAAGGAAACCACAAAAAGCCTCCAGGATATGGAACAAAGGTTCACTAAAGAGATCGACACAGTGAAGAAAACTTTAACCGAAGTCCTGGAGATGAAGAATCAACTCAGGGAACTACAAAATACAGTGGAAAGTCTCAAGAACAAGGTAGATCAAACAGAAGAAGGAATCTCAGAGATTGAAGATAACACTCTCCAATTAAATAAATCAGTCACAGAGATAGAGCAGAGAAACAAGAGAAAAGAGCAAAGCCTAAAAGAGCTGTGGGACTATGTGAAGAAACCTAATGTGAGGGTCATACGGTTAGCAGAAGGGGAAGAAGACATCACTCAAGGGTTGGACAAGCTATTTGAAGATATAATAGAGGAAAATTTCCCAGGCCTTACTCAAAATCTCGATATACAAGTTCAAGAAGCTCAGAGGACCCCTGGGAGATTCAATGCAAACAGGAAGACGTCACGACATGCAGTCATCAGACTGACCAAAATATCAACTAAAGAGACCCTTCTAAGAGCTGTAAGACGAAAGAAGCAAGTAACTTACAAGGGAAAGCCAATTCGAATAACATCAGAATTCTCTAATGAGATTTTACAAGCAAGGAGAGACTGGGGCCCCATTCTCACTCTTCTGAAACAAAACAATGCCCACCCTAGATTCTTATTCCCTGCAAAACTAAGCTTCGTATACGAAGGAGAAATAAAGACATTCTCAGACAAGCAAAGGATCAGAGAATTCACCAAGACAAGACCAGCCCTACAAGAAGTACTCAAAACAGTGTTACACACAGAACACCATAAT
>VSMD01085208.1:0-29674 GCA_008750895.1 Mirza zaza
TCATTTTCAATGTTAATGGTAATATGCTTCTTCACTATCGAGATATTTATGACTGATGGTGTGATGCTATTTAAATTCACAACATTCATTAATTTCAGCTGTTTTATAATCATTAGGAAAAATAACTCAAAAGAAACTTTAGTATTTTTTAAGAGCAATATAGGAAACAACATCAGAGTACTACCAAGCACAGATGGCCCCTTCCTCAAACTTGGTTCTGCCAAAACCAAGCCGTCCAAAGAAGACTTCCTCTGGGTAACTTCTGGGTTGCATCCAAATTTCTAAAGACTCAAAATAAAAAGGGCTCTTCTGATTCCTCAGTTTAACTTGGTATCAGAATATGATTAGTCCTATTGTGGTTATGATTAGCAATATATAAAGGCTACATTTATGCCCCATGTAAAGGAGGTCATATGACTAGAGTAGTTTTTCCCTTTGAGTCCATGGGTGACTCAAGATTATTGTAATGTTCACATTTTATAACGGGAAATAGAAAGTTAATTGATAGCTATTTAGAGCCATCTTAATCCTTTAAAAAAAACCTAGTCAGGCAATGAAGAATTACTTTGTCCTGGATTAGAAAGATCATAGAAAATAATTTATTAGGACTGATTTCCATACTGGATGCTGAGCCAACAGACGACTGGCGCTAATTGTTTACTTAAACTCAGTCACTGCAGCTCCAAGTCAAAATGTTTTCTATGGTTTGAGGTTGGCTTTAGCCTTTTACCTCCCAGAATTGATGGGCTCGAAGGTTCCACAGGATATCTGCTCTATTTTTTTCCTTTTCTCTAAAAAGATCTGAATGTTGTATGAAGTCATGGGTTTTATTTTATTTTATTTTTTTCTGTTCTACATAATCCTGTCTTTATTCATGTTTATGGATGTGGAAAGAGTTACATTTATAGCCTTGCTTATCTATAAGCTCATTGACTTGTTCACTCAGAGTAAGATTAAAGAACCACAGCTTTTGTTACCAGATACTTAAGCAGTAAGTAATGTATTAATTCTAATTACACACTATTATCAAATTAATATGTGATAGCAAATGACATACTCAGAGTTGGGTCATCTTGGTATGTTAAGAGGAAGTGATCTCACTCTGCGGTGATCGATTAATCAATGAACTCTTCTATGTTTTACAGTCATGAGTATTTAACTAACATAGATGTGCATCTATAGAATCATGGTGACCAAAATATGTAGTCACTGTATGCCTGCCAATAAGATGAACCTCATTGGCTTTATTAACAATAACAATAAAATACTTAAATGAAAATGCCTGCAACTTTAAGAATTAAGAGAGGGGAAGCATTGGCAGATTGAGCTGTGGAAGAGACTATGTGATCAAATATTCTTCATGGCTCTTACAAGAGATCATTGAGCTCAGCTCTGGAACATCAAGAGCTGTATGGCTGACTTATTCTTGAATTTGAGCCAAGTACACGTGAGGAAACTGCACCTGTACAAGAAAACCTCTGAAATTTAGGAAAAACTAAAGAAATAAAAAAACAGAGAGTGAGGAACCAGTGACGCCTGAATTACCAGATTTGGCATCAGGAGAATGATTGGAATAGATTGTGAGCTCTCTTGGTTGAAAAAAAAAAAAACAAAAAACAATCTGGTCAACTACTGCTACATTGTAAATCACCCTAAGGTCAAAATAACTATTTGGTAGTGTAACTCACATTTCATAAGTTGATGGGCTAACCTGGAAGGTTCTTTGCTTGGGGACTCTTGTGAAGTCGGATGTTGGCTGGGACTACAGTCATCTCAAGTCTTAAGTAGACTAAACATCCAGTCCAGTCATGGCTGGCAGTTGATGCTGGCTTTCAGCTGGGAGCTCAGTGGGAGATTTCAACCAGGGTGCCCCACAATTTAGCCCTCCTTGTAGCTAAGGTTGTGTGGTGGCTGTAATTTTAGAGGGAGCATTCCAACAAGGAGCTGCCCAAGAGACCCAGGTGAAAACTATGAAATCTTATGACCTAGCATCTGAAGATCTAGACTATCACTTCTGCCATATAAATGGCATGAATAAAGGCAGGATATTTTAGTCAAGCAAGTCACTAAATCCAGCCTGTATTCAAGGGGAGGGAAACAGGGCTCTAACTCTTGACACTAGGAGCAGCACGTGTGTATAGAAAGGAAAGGAATTGATAGTAGTCATCTCTAGAGACTCCATAGAAGTATTGTTTCTGTCTTGACCATGCTAAATACAGTCTGTAGATGCTTCATCATAGGTGTGAATTCTCTGCACTTGATGTGGCCTCAATACTGGAACAAAGCAAAGGGAACATACAAATAAGCTCATATGACCTCCCCTCCAATTAAAAGTAACCAATGTTTCCATTATATTGAGAATAAAATTCAAATTTCTCACCATAGCCTGCTACACCCTGTAAAGTTTGCTCCAGGACAACTTCTCTGACCTCATTTCCTTCTGTTTTTCTTGTGCTTAATTTGCTCTAGCCATGCTGGCTTTCTTGCTTTCTCTCCAACAATCCAAGCTCATTCCCTTGTCAATTTCTGCTGCCTCTTTTTGGAAAATTCTGCTCCCAGATCTTCATACATCTCATTCCTTCACTTTATTCAAGTTTCTGTGAAAACATCTCTTCAGGGGGGATATCCCTTGAACATCCTCTCCAATGATCACCTGCTTTGCCCCATTTATGTATCACCCTGTCTTCACTGTCTAAAAGTATCTTGTTTATCTATCTGTTCAGTTTTAATGTCAGTCTCCCCTCAACAGACTATAAAGCCCCCTGGAGCAGGGATCTTAACTCATCTTACTCACTTTCATATCCCCAGAAGTAGGAACAGTGTTGGAACATAGTGATACTCAGTATGTGTTTGTTGAATAGATGAATGGCCATGCTTGAGTTTTATTTTATTAAGAATTGGGTATAATCAGAAATTATCTAAATGCCCCACAAAATTATGTGATCCTTCTGTGTCATTCATTCAACATTCACTTCTACCTATGACTATCCACACCTTTCAAAAAATTTTTTAAAATATATTTTCAGGATTCCATACTCTTTCCCCTGCTCATTATTTGGTGTTTGTTATGTTAAAATCTACATTACAGACTCATTGCACTACTTGTTAATGCATTTCCTTTAGAAATTGAGATTCTTTTCCTATTTTATCCCTTTCTAGAATACTCTTTGCTCCTTTAATTTCTCCAGCTAAGACCCTTCTATCCGTGAGCAATAATTTTATATATCTGTTCATTTGGAAAAACTTACCCTAATAGTTACCTTTACCTCCCATTTCCCGGTGCTTTCCAGAATAGGTCTTTTGTTGTGAACTACAGTTCAGTGAAGCAAATGCTGTTCCCCTTCTCTAGCTATAGGTTCTTTGGATGCATTTCTAGAGTCCCTTGAGCCAAGTCCAGTGCCTGGCATGTAGCACATACTCTATAAGTACTTGCTGAACTGGATAAAATTAGACTGAAGCAAAGGGAAAGGAAGAAAACAGAAGAAGGGGATTGAATAGTGGTAGATAATGTCAAGAGACCGAGAACACATTGGGCTCTTCCTTTTACAAACACTATTTTTTTTTAAATTTTGGCTCAATTATGTGTGCTTTTTTGGAAATGTCACCATTGTCTAATATGTTATGAAAAAAATTAACATTTTAGAGTTATTTAGAGGGCAGGCATGTAAGCAGGCATTTTCTACACTTCTCTGCCATAGTTAAGACTCCTTCTGTTCATTTGCATTTTTCTTGATCAGTCTGTGGGGTGCAGGTGCAGAACGTAGGTACTAGGTACATTCTATAGAATTCTATGCTTTCTCTGACCAAAGAGGCTTTCTGTCTGTGAAATTTTTATAATTGTAAATTTCTATCCTTTTCATATTTACTTTGGTCCATCTGCATTTATGAAATTATATCTTTTATGTGTGAATTTTGGGGTGTCTTCCACAGGCATGTAGGAATTGGATGTGATATCCATACCCAATCCATGGAGCTAAGTTATTGGAAAGAAAATTTTTTACTGTAAAGGGGAATTGATTAATACTACATTTCAAGAAACTAAGTGAAATATCCCAAGAATGGAAAAACAAACCCACATATACTCACCAGCAAACTGGTATTAACTGAGCAGCACCTAAGTGGACACATAGGAACTACAGTAATTGGGTATTGAGCAGGTGGGAGGGGGAGGGGGCGGGTATATACATACATAATGAGTGAGATGTGCACCATCTGGGGGATGGTCATGCTGGAAACTCAGACTTGTGGGGGGAGGGAGGGAAGGGCATTTTTTGAAACCTTAAAATTTGTACCCCCATAATATGCCGAAATATAAATAAATAAATAATAAAAAATCAACAGAAAAAAAGAAACACTCTTACTAACTTGGTGCTTTTCCACTTTTTAAAAGAGAATGAAAATAAAGGCAGTCTTCTAGCAAGCTACAATAAGTCTTATTTTGTTCACTGCATACAGAGAACAATTTAAATCTGCACCTAAACAACCTTCGGTTTTGCACAGTCATTCAGCACTCTGTTAACCGCCCTGTTATCAGACCCCTTTGAGACGCTCCCGTAATTGAAGCTTTCCAGGTGGGAAACACAGCAAAAATCAAAATGACAGGTTTAGCTCTGGCACGATGTTTGCAACACTTGCAAGGATTACCAGATATTTTACAATGTGGATTGATCAATACTATACAATAAGTTTTTCTGCAAAATCTGAACATTTTGCAACAGCTGATAATGGGGGATGGTGGATGATTTAAGTTTATAGAAAGAAAAACAAAACTAATTAAAAGCATAAATAACGACTTTGTGGTAGTTTGGGAAATCAGGAATTCTGCTTTCCGGTCCAAGATTTCCTATGAAGTGTAAGTGGCTGTTTAAGAAATACATTTCAGTTCTTTGCATGTATGTTTCTTCATTGAAAGGATGAGACTAGTGTCAAGTTTTTAAAATACTACAATGGTAGAAGTTTGAATATGTACTACAGAAGTGTCAGACTGAATCTGGCACTAATTCTTTCTTTTCCAGGAAGAGCACGGATACTCCCTTCCAAATGCCCAGCACTTCCATCACTGCAAGTCTATTAGAGGCCAAGACAGATGGACCATATTTAACTGCTCCTCAGCTGTACGGCTTACTCTGTAATCTAATGCCAACTCCCATAAAATTCAAGCTGCAGCAAGTAACCTTGCACAATAGGTCACTCACATAGTTTTATCCCTTTGAGTTTATGGGAAACAACAGGGAAGTCAGTAGAACATGTCCAGGTTTGGTGTAGACTATCAAATCACTCTCCTTGGATAATGGGAGGCTCTTGGTCATCATTTGTGAAAGCCAATTCTTAGATCAGCTAGACAAAAAGAGCTTCCAATATATTCCATCATGTTTAATTTATATATATGTATATATATATATATATTTAATACCAATAGGAAATATTTTCTTTTATCCTACACTTCCAAATATTTCATCTGTGCTTCAATGTTATCATTTATGACATCCTCTCTCACATTTTAAGTACTCATAAATCTTCCCTTATTTTCCATACCATACTGAAAGCTCTCAGCTGGCAAGGTTTTGTCTAATTCGGCTTTTTATTTACCTAGAACATGAGAGGATACAAGGCATAGTAGAGGGACCCCATGTTCATTTCATTTCATTTAATAAACATATAAATGAGTAGATAATTTTGAGAGACTGTATAGCATGGATTCACTTTTGAATGTAAGAAACCAAAATTTAATCAGCTCAGACCTGAAGTTATACTGAGAATATCATCCAATTTCAATTGCCTGATGTTTTGAGTGGAGGCCAATATAAAATACATAAGAAGCCAGAAGTTGGCACTTAGTATTTTAACATGCTCATTTAAGAGAAACTCAGAAATTATGTGATAGAGATGCCAGATATTACTAGTTGTCACACTACATTTCGAAGGATTTTCAGACCAAATCTGTGCTCAGCAACAAAGAATAGTAAAATGTTGGAGTAGAGGCATGCCTTTGAAATTTATGCTCAGGTTCGGATACCTTACTTTCAAAATAATGAGGTGGAAACCACAGAGTCAGAGTTAACTTCTAAAGTCATGTAACAGCTGCCAGTTGTTATCAAGGTTGCAATCAAGAGCTCAGTTCTCAAGACCCTGGGAAGGGCCCTAGTGAAGAGGAGTCTGATAAAAAAAAAAAAAAAAAAAAAAAAAAAAAAAGATCCTGCTGAAATAAGCAAAAATTCTCATCCAACTCAGAAGTAACCAAACTTCGACCCTGAGCCCCCAGCCCACCCAGAGTTTCAAGGACTGTCATCTCCCATGGTTACCAAAGCTAGAGGAGATGAAGGGTGAGACAAAGCACTGTCGTGAGGGAGCAGCATCTACCCTGACAAGCCCAAGCCACCTGGCACTAATGAAGACCCAATTCAAAGGCACAGGAGCCAACAGAGGAGACCTAAGTGGCTCCTCCGAACACTTGCATGTCTCTAAGGCCACCTTCTAGAGAAGGACCAACAGCTATTGCAAGCTCTCCCTGGTGCTGCTATAGCACGGACCCAACCCCCAAATTCAACATGCTCTGCTGTTCTAGCTGTCACTTCTACCTGTAGGCCTAGTTGCTCAGAAACAAAACAAAACTTCTTTTTAAATATGTTTTATTATAGTAAATTTCACAAATATCAAAAGTAAGGGGAATAGCTTATGGACTCTCTTGTGCCCATTCTTCAGTAGAAGACTTTTCTCAATGCCTATATTTGGTCACGCCTCACTGTGCCTCCCCAGCCCATCTTGACACTTTGCCACGTGTGACCAATCCCCCTGCCTCAGCCAGTTTCGACAGCCATACAGTCTGATCCAGACCTCTGTCTGATTTACCTTCCCAAGACTTGTAGCTCACACCGGCCCAACAAGTTATGGCCTCTGAGTTTGTCCATCCATTTGTTTATTTTTTTCCTCTTTTATTCATCAAACTTTTATTCAGCATTTATTAGATACTCAGGGACTGTGCTTATTATTAGAGAGGTAATGAATGGATAGCTGTCAGCTGCCATCCATATGGAGATAATGTATGATCTAATACAGGCATCCTCCAAGTACCACAAGGTCTTTGGCAGGAGACTGTGGGTGTTTTCTACAATGGCTAAGACTGCAAAATAGTAGCAAAGGAAGGACTAAAGCATAAATTCTAAGGTATAGTATTTCTATGACATCAGTTATCTCCTTGGAAGCACGTAATAACTTTTGATTCGGTACATGTTATTTACCTAATATACAATTAGGCGAATATACAATTGAGCCAGTATTTTGGATAAAATAATTACCATGCCATCCATACCATTCGTGTAGCACTTCACCTGAATGTATAACTCCTTCCAAAAGAGATTAGATAACGGGTCCTAAGATGGAGTTGAGGGGTAGTGCTACAGAGTGGGGTCTTCACACTACTTCTTAGCAGTGAGAGTGATATTTCAGGGCAAACCACATGATGAACCATCCTTGAGAGACCCGAGTTCTAGTATTGCTGCTGCCTATAATTAGATGGTGACATTGGGCAAGTTACTATTAATACTATTCCCTGGTTGTCAGCTTTTCCATTGTAAAATATGGGAGTTGGACTTCCTAATCTCTAAGATTTCCAATATGTCGTATGACTATGCTTTTCCCTGGCTTGATCTTAAGGCAGAGTAAATGGCTACCAGCACCTCACAGCTAGGATTGCCTATGTGTTGTGTCTGCTCCACTGGACTCCACTTTCTGGGAGCTGACACTAGAACATATTATAGAGACTGTCCCCAAAGCACGGCCATGTAATTCCTCATAACTATATCATGCATTGTGGCTGTCAAAATGCTCTCTCCTGCATCACCTCCTTCCACTTACAAAGCTAGCTGAATCAGGTATTTGCATTCTCATGTTTCTCAAAGAAAAAACTGATGCTGAGGATATGACATCATTTGAAAGGCAATTTTCTACTGCTTCTCAAATGCCTATGTGTAAACTGCCTTTCTGAAATACAGTACATGACTGCCCTCCTTCCTTTACTTTCTTTTCTTTTTCTTTGTTAAAGCTGTTTGTTAGATCTGATGTTCGAACAGGGTTATGGAGAGGTATGGACAAGTATAAATGCACTTCATACTCTAGTAAAGACACATTCTTGAACAGTTATGTATGAATAGTTGCTTAAATCAAAATTTCAATATCTCAGGGTCTATAACAATGGATAAAACTTTCATACAGTTAATAATTACACCTCATGGCACCCAAATTCCCGTGATTTGTTCTGGAAACTTACATTTTCCACGATAATGTATACTGAAATAGAAGCCTAGCTGCAACTCTAATGGAGTTCACATTGGCTTCCTGATGAGAACACCTTTTCTTCAACAACATCCTGCTAAATTGGGGGCTTCAAAACCTGAGACCACCTTGCTTTGTTTAACGCATCCTTTCTGCTGTAGCACCTATCGGAGGCCCCGTACTTCTTGGCAGCTGTGCTATTCTTATATAATTTTAAGTCAATTAAACTTATTAGTGTAGTTTTAATAGCCAGTGCTCCCTGAGGCCAAGTAACAAATGGTGCAATTTGAAGAAAATTGAATAAATAAAATAAGAAAGTGACAAATGGAATAATAGCATAGGAAAGGAATGAGAAAAAATTAGCCTATTTGCAAAGGTGCCTATATTAAAATAATAAGAATACTTGAAAAGCTAGTCAGGACACAAGACAGAACTAGACTTAAAAATAGACAAAAGTGGGTATGGTTGATAATATTTTGATATTGGGGACACCTAGTGACCCCCAAAACACTACCCCATCTTCACCAACATCACTGGTATTTGAGAGAATGTGATTTCTTTGTCCTCCACTAAACTTGCCCATTGAGAGATAATGCATTATGCTTTATTTTTGCCTTATACCATTGCAGGAAGGATGTTTTGATTTCTAAGTTTACCATTTCCATTTCACTTGTAAATAAGCAATTGTACCAACCTATTTGTACAGCCTCAGGAGGCCATAATGTCATGATCTCTGCTTTTAGAAAGGAGCCAGCATAAATATGAAGACGTATATATTTTTAGGACATGAAAATTGGGAAGAGAAAAAATTGGAGCAAAAATTCTGCTTATGCATATTGAAGCAGAATTCAGTAGTGGGAGTGTACTTGGGGGTCCTAGGATAAGCGGTTTTTCCCAAATACGACCTGAGCCACTTTCTGGATTTTGGATCTTAGATAAGTTTCTTAGGTTCTTAAAGCATCAAGCTCTTTATTTGAAAAACAGGGTTAATAGAAAAACCTATTTCAGAAAGTTGTTGGGATAATTAAACAATATCATTATATGCAAAGTATTTAACACAAAGTGTGACATATGATAAAAGCAAAATAAAAGTCAGTGATTATTATCACCATCAGTTTTTAATTCAATAATGGAAAGAATTTAAGATATTAAAGAACAATGCACAGTAAGATGAGGCCAGCAATCATAGAGGCCACACCAGCTATTTTCTATTAATATTTTTGCTAAGGTCTAGGTTACCTTAGCACTCTTCTATTTATGAATAGCCAGCATTTAATGAGAGCTTTCTTGGTGGCGGCCACTACTCTACATCCTTTCTATGAATTTTCTTAATCCTCACAGTGACCTCTAAGTTAGTTTCTATTATTGTAGAACCATTTCATAGATAAGGAAACCAAGACATGGGACACGTAAATAACTTGCCCAAGATAACAGACCTGCATGGTTGACAAATGGCAAACCCAAGATGCAAACCCCAGACACAATCTGGCTGTGGGGCCCACGCCCCCTGCCAGGGCACCATGTTGCTGCTAACGTCAGCTGAAGCTCAAGTAGCTGGTAGAAACGTCGTGTCCTTATGTCGTACTCTAGCTGCCCTATGCACTCCTGCATTTGTGTAGAGTGTGGACCTCAGCGTGGGGCTGAAAGGGCTGTGTCCACTGAGAAGAAGCAACTTTTCCTAAGCCACTGGCCCAGAGGGGACGGAGTGTCCAAATTCTCACAAGGTCTCTGCCTGGGCTGGGTCTAACTAAGCCACCCTTTCTTCACATGTCCAGTGCACACGCTGCCTCTGGAGCCGGACTTGGCTGCCTCCTCCACAGCTAGCGTTCTGTTCTCCATTCGGGTGTGCCTGGGAAAAGGCTAATCATCTGAAAACGTTGCCCATGAGAACGGATGCCCTGGTGTCACTTGATCAAAGAAGACAGAGCTGTTAATGTGCCGGAGAACTCTTGCTGCGGAAATGAGTCACACCGCAGAGCCCGGCTGCTGTGGCATCATATGGAAACTGTAACAAAACTCAAGGGCCCCTCTCAAGTGGAGGAGAGCTTGGCAGATGGCCAGGGGGAAGGTGCAGAGGGTGCCAGGCTCCTAATAAAAGAGGCTTCACACTCAGGCCTCTTGCTATAACTGTCTCTCCTGCTCTCTCTTTTTAGGGCTATTTTTCCTATTGTAAATAATCCCATTAAATGAGGACTATTGTCTGTCTTTTTCACACAAGAGGCTCATTCAGGGCCTTTAGCCATAATGAAAGGGAAAAAGCACACACACAATCAAAAAGACAAGGGGCGTGGTGAGTTCCACCCAGAGGAAAGCGGGGAGGTGTAGGAGGGGAGGGGCCAGGCTGCACAAGGCAGGGGCCAGTGTGTCAGCCCTGCCAGCCACGTGGAAAATCTCATGCAGAATCTTCCCATGAATATTGCTGGTTACAAGGGAAGGGCAGGCGTGAAAAAGGAAGATAGATACAGGGAGCTCTGTGTGTGGTTCCTAATACCTTTGGGAGCCAGAAAAATAGGTAGGATGCTGACCCATGCACACAAGAGCAGATCTGTTGACTGAAAGAACATACTTTCCTTTCTGTAGCCTTTAGCAGGAAGATTGAACTTCAATTAGCCTTTGTTCTCATGGGTAGCATTAGAATGAGTTTCTCTGCCATTATACAAGGCAGAGAATGGGCATTCAAGGAATGGGCAATCAGCTGATCTTAAAACAACAACAACAACAACACTACTTTCTTTAAGGCTATTGACAAAGTTTAAAGTTCTGTTAGGGATAGATCATTTTCCTTTCTTTTCAAGGAACTGCAAAGTCCTTATATAAGGATAAATTCTTGACAATGCTTATAGCTATCTTTTCATAATCAGGCATCAAGACCAGATTGGCCAATCACCAAATTTTTCTCTTTAATTCTTAAAATGCAGATGATACATTTCTTTTGCAGGGGAGTAAAAAATGAGTCAGAGAGACAGCAGGGCATAATGGTTAAAAGAGAAGGCTCTGGAACTAGACTAAATGGATTCAAATCACCTGTATTATTTACTAATAGTACTTTGGGCAAGTTACTCAATCTCCCTATACCTCTGTTTCTCATCTGCAACTTGGAGGAATAAAAAACACCACAGAAAATTGTTATGAAGTTAAATGGGCTAGTGTTAGTGAAGTACTTAAAAGAGTGCCTGGCAGATTATAAATGCTCAGTAAATGTTCATTGTTATTATTAAAAAATCACTGACAAATAGAAAGAAGACATTGTCCCCCATACATTGTCACATAAGACTAATCCATGAGGAGATAAAACATGCAATGGTTCTTACTGTGAGTTTATCCCCTTTGATGTATGAAATGTGAATGCTTGAGATTTTGTTCAGAAGAAAATGCAAATCATACCTGTGTCTTCTCTATGACCTTGAAGAATTCATATGTAGTTTGTCACCTTGGTTGGATATAGGAATTCCAGCCACAAAATCTCTATTTACTCTTTCTGTTGTTTATCAAGTGTTAAACAGATATATTGAATCAGGGTGGTCATCCCAAATCCTATATTTTGGAGGTTTTGGTAATGTTTGGGCAATGACGCTGAAAGAGACAGCAAATGAGTCCTTAGAAAGGATCTTTGAATTATGCTCCTGCTGTTATTTGCTGTTGCCCCCAAATCATCAAGCAAAGCTCAAAGACTGTTCCTTCCTGACACCCCTGAGATTATGAATTATGTTTTGGTGAATTTTTACTTGAAAATTATCCTTTTGTATATTTTTAATATAATTTTCCTAAATACAAACATTCACTAGGCTATGAATTCACAGGCTCATTAGTAACAAGACTGAGTACTACAAGGATGTTAATTATTGAGGCTGCTTTTTGTGAGAGAAGATCTATGGATATCACTATGGTGGTATACTCATCACTCAAGCTATCTTGTGGATGGTAGAACTAACGTGTTGTACCATTCATAGATTTTTAGACGTTCCTGAGTGGACCAAATATACCAAGTGTTTCAGACCTATCTACATTATTACATGTATGAGATGATGGCTAAGTGTCCTCAGCATATGGCAACTGTGTAAAATTGCTTTTGGACAGGAAAGAATTATGAATGTCAAAGAAACCAGTTTTAAATGGTACAATATTGCCATTCAGATAAATTAACGGAAGATTAAAGATCTAGATAAAAGCAATGTTTAGTCCATTTCCTATAACTGTGGCTCTCAATGAGAGAGATCTAGCCCCTGAGTGTGCTTTGAAATTTGCAGGGATAATTTTGGTTATCCCAGTGATTGGGTGTGCTGTTAGGATTTAGTGGGTGAGATCCAGGGATGTTAATATCCTGCAGTGTGTGGGCAGTCTGACACAATAAAGAGTTGTCCTACATCACTCATGGCTATTTTTGTGTTCCGCTGAACATTCATATATGCAACATTTTGGTAAGGTGCTTGGCATAATATTTTTACTTCAGTTAGGGTTATTTCTCCTCGCTTCCTCTCATAATATGCTAATAAATCTGGTCTGTTATTATATAGCTTAATTCTAGTTTTTAGGCTAGTATTTGCTTCTACCTCTGTTCTTTCATTTCCTGTTTAGCTTGACTGGAATTGCCTCTGATCTTTTTATAGCTCTTAATCCAAAGTTAGTCATTTTAAGTGGGTAAAGAAAAAAATCTAATTAATTATCATGACTTCTAATGTAGTCATGCTCAAGATTTTCTAAATTTAAATACAGATTATTTTATTATAATTGCTTTATTTCTACTGCTCCTTTATAAAGTGTATTTTATTAAATATTTAAATCATATTTATAAATTTCAATTTAGAATTGAAAGTGTAGCATATTTATAACATAGTATACCTGTATGAATGTTTTCTATATGGTAACATATGTCCATGTATTAGATGTATATATTCTGAAATATATCTTATGTTACATAAAGATATGTATATAAAACATATAGTATATGTACATATATTTTAGGTATATGTTTTATATACATATATATTGTATTGTATGCTATAAATTTTCTTTATGTGCTATGTATTATATGCTTACCTACTCACACAAATGTGCTATGTATGTGTATACCATGTACATATGCCTTATAGTACATAAATATACACACATTACATGTGTGTTACATGTCATATATATAACACATATGATATAAACATTATGCATGTGTGCATAGGTTTGCACCACATGTGTGCATGCATACATGTGCTTCATATATATGTCACATGTCACATGTATTTTTAAAACATATGTGTGCCTTACACATGTACAGGTTATATGGACTATGCGTGCTTTTGTATAATCATGTTATGTTATGTATATATTATATTCATGTGTTCCATATTATATAATAGAGAAAAGTGTATCTATAACATATATTTTTATGATAAGAGGATGCTTTGTAAGAAAAAGTGACTTTAGAGACCTCACTGTGATGTATATTTAGTCTGATATCTCTCCTCAAATGGGAAGTTATAGGGTTAGGATTCAAATTGCATTTTCACAATGTATTTCAAGTGAGATTCAAGTCTAGGAATATTTGAGAAGGAAAGGCAGTAGGTATGTGAATGAGGTAATGCAGTACTTACTCACAGATTCAACAACACTAATATGACCAAAGCTTCATTGGAAACTAAAACCTTATAGCCAGTTTACTTACATCCCTGTCTTTTTCCATCTGTAGGCCTGAGACAAAGGCAAAAGGCCCTGAAATATTCTTTGACTCTCATTTGTATTCTCATATTTGCACATAATTTAATTTCCTACATCCAGCTAAGGCTGGTATCTGAAGGGCTCAAAGATGCAGAGAATGAGCAGGAGTTTGAGAAATTAGATATATAAATTCACTGAAATACACTGGCGGTGGAGCAGGCCCAGAAGCCCTCTAGAAAGCTCTAGCTCATATAGAGCCTGGTCTCCAGTCTCCTCAGAAATCCAGTCAGTTTACAGACACCATGTGCATCTTCCACCTCCTTATTTGACATATGAGTCACTTCATCATCATGCACAAGAAACTAAGGCTTTGTGCTAAGTATGACTCAAATATTAGATCATCCAGTGGACCAGGAGTTCTCGTCCATGCAGTTAGCCTCGAAGTTGAAAATAAATTGTTCTCCCAGGTTTCATCTGGCAAATGTTTGAAAATGGGATTTCTTAGCAGATTACCAAGGCTGATGAAGTCTTTGACTGAGTCTAGTTGTAGCATAGTCAAGATAGATTCAGACCAACATCTATAAGATAGATTCAGACCAACATCTATTCCTTTGGCCTTAACTAAGTTGGAAGTTTTGCTTTCCAAAGGCATAGGGAGGACTTGTAAGATGGATTTTTGTCCTCTATTTGCCCTGGTTCTCAAGGTAACCTTGCCTAAAGGTTACCACAGCAAGGGACCTGAGGAGAAAGGTACACTATTAAGAAGCATTGAGGCCAGATGAATGATTAACCTGAAATGGTCAAACCTTTAGAAGATGTCAAAACTTTTAGTAGATCGCTCATATTTAGGCTGCAGGACAGTCAGCTAGGTAACTGTGGGCTCAGTGAGCACAGATACAGTAAGAGGTAAGGTAGTAATAAGTTTGTTGGTGTTCTCCTGAGAGTCTGAAATCCTACCTGTACAACACATTATGACAACTTAAAAGGCTTGCCACCGACCTATGTAGTCCTAAATGTTCCACTACTCGGCATCAGTCTAATGCAGTTCAAGGGCTACTTTGACCCATTGGAAGTAGCTTCCTGGAACACTGAGCCAAGAAGGACTAGAAGCCAGAACCTAGACTCAGGGATGTATAGGAGAGTGTGTGTATAAGTGTGTGTGTGTATTTTGAAAGGTGCACAGTATATGAGCCATTAGAAATGTTCACATCTGTGGGATGGAAGAGGAAGGAGCCACAAAATTTCTGTTTATCTCCATTTAATATATTCTTTAAAATTAGACCCCAGTGAAATAGTCCATTGAATGTTATTACAAGCTTCCTTCCTTTACTAGAGAAAAGATATAAATAAAAAAAAAAAAAGGAAACATAATCAACCTTCTGTCACTTATTTCACTCTCTGTGGATTTTGACCCTTGGTTGCCTAGAGCTCTCCTGGTTAGCACAGAAAAGGTACCTATGGAAAACCCTCTCTCCACCAATGGTGAATGCACTCAGGAGATCCACATGCAAAGGCAGAGAACTGATGCTTTGTATGGTAAGATCATGAGCCCAGGAGAAAGGAAGAGTTCAGGTGGACTTTCAAGAACATATTTCTTCCTCGTGTTCTATGTTTTATAGAAGTGATCTGTTAAAATGGTTCTACGTAAGACAGAACAGAAACAGAGACTGAGCCTTATTTGACTTGTATCCAAATACTTCAGTAGTAACTGTCACTCAGTAGGCACTCACTCAATAAACAATTCTTGACTGAATGAATACCCAAGTAGACAATTGAATGTCACTAAGTCTCCATGTCTTCAGCAGTAAAATGAAGATGATGGTCCCTGCCTCTGGGTTTATACGCGCATTTTGTAAGGTAATATACACAAAGTGCTGAACTTATAGAAGGTGCTCAATAAATATTAATGCCCATCCATTTTTAACTCAGGACCTGGTTAAAACTAGGACAATTGTTGCACCTGGCTAGAGAAATAGTATGCATGAAGTATACAGGCAGAGTGGTTTCCTCTCTATTAATATTATTACTTCTATGCAGATTTCAATTTAGTATTCATCTAGCTCCACTACTGTCTGGTATGACTGGTTTTTAAGGATCTGTCCCTTCCCCCCCCCAAATCTGATATATGGGCTTCGACTGAGTATGGTCATTAGTATCAGAATAATTTCCTATAGAGTTTTTATTTTTAACCCATTAATATATCTTTGTTTTTGCCTCTGGATATCTTAATCTTCTCCAAGTTCTGCTTAGATGTTCCAACAGGATGCCCCCTCTGCCATTTGCACAAGATACCTTCCATTTGTCATTCCAGATCCCCTTCCCACTCCTATCCATCCTGCCTTGTGCTTAAGGACTACATTAGTGGGCTCCCTTGCTGATTGGATTCAGCCAATGAGGTTGGGGGGTGTAAATTGGGATGGCACTGGCAAGAGATTGAAGGAGGATGGTACGAAAATGGCATTTGGGTATTTACTTGCCAAATTATCTTCCTTCTGAGTCATCACAGTTTGACTGCCTTCATATACCAAACTGCCCCACTATGTCTATCAGGCAGCCTTGTCGATGCAACTATCTATCCATGTTCTGGTAGCTGCTCATTCCAGCTGCCCATGCAGCTCAGGGTTGATAGTGGATCCCCTGCTGTCCCTAGTAGGTGCTGAGGTGCTGCACCATTCCTTCCTCTCACCTTTGTAAGTAGTCTTTATTAAATTACCAATCATTATCCAGCTTGTGTGTGCCATATATTTTTGTCTCAACCCTAACAATACAGTATTTATGCTTCTGATCTTCTAACTCTTTTTAAGACAGCATCCTCTTTCTGAAATATTTTATGAGTATAATGAGAACGCAAGATAGAACAGTGGCCCCCCAAAGGTGTCTTTGTCATGGAACCTGTGATCATGTTACTTTACATGGCACAAGGGACTTTGGAGATGTAACTAAGGGTACAGATCTTGAGATGAGAGATGTCCAAGGTTATCTGGGTCAGCCCAATATAATTACATGAGCCCTTAAAGAGTGGGGAATATTTCCGGGCTGTGTTCAGAGGGAGAGATGTGACTACCTAGACTACCTAGATGTCACTACCCAGAGATGTGACTACATAGATACAAACATTCTGTCTTTAAAAATGAAGGAAGGTAGGGGGAGGGACTGTGAGCCAAAGAATGCGGATGGCCTCCAGAAGCTGGAAAAGTCAAGAGAATGGATTTTTTTCTAGAGCTTCCAGAAAGGAATGCAGCCCTGCCAACACCTTGGTTTTCACCCAGTGACAATTATGCTCAATTTCTGACCTACAGAACTATGAGATAATAAATATTTGCTGTTTTAGGCTAGTAAGTTTGTGGCAATTATCATGACAATAATGGGAAACTAATACAATGATAAGAATTCTCTTTGGGATCCAGTCCACAGATTCTCTACTCACGAAATGATGATCTGAACATACAAGTGCCTGAAAAATAGTAAATGCCACTAATGAAGGAAACAGGACAAGACCAATGTGCAGCAGTGAAATTTGAAAGACGAGGGAAGCTTCTGTCAAAAAATATTTCCCCTGATATGAAGCACCATAGTTAATTTTCATAAAGGTGTTTCCAAATTAAAGGGAAATACCACTGAGAAAGATAATATATTGTCACTGACCAGATATTAGATAGGGGTAGGTGAATGTATAAATGTAAACTATTATTATTAATAATAATTTATTACAAGAGTATAGTAAAAATCTACTCAGTGCTGCACTGTTCAATAGGTTTGATCCGACCCATTTATTCAACAACAAACATTTATTGTGATATGTTTGACAATATGTTGAATGTAGACATTATAGAAATAAAATAAGACACAGACTCTGCCCTCCAGATTGTCTCACTCCAGCAGAGCAATGAGCATGTGTGTCTGTAGGCAGGAGATAAAAGGGAATGGAGAATGTGGGAGGTGGTTGAAGTAGGTAGAAGATCCAGCCCCCTTTATATCTATGCAGAAGTGAAAATCTTAACCACGGTGCTCTGATTCCCATGTACCCTCTGATTGCAGCTCTATGGATCCGAAGATAATGTGTATAGAATATTCAGCCTTAAGAGTAGAAAGGTGAAAGTGCTTCAAAGAACAGCTTGGCGACCAATTGAAGACCAATCTTAAGAGCTTTCATGGGTTTAAAACATGCTTCCAAATGAAGAATTCTAAACCATACTAGCTCTTCATTTCTAAGTTTTTATTTCCATTTTCTAAGTCTGCAAACAGGATTTAAAATGCTGATTTTCTTGTAGCATTTGGTCAAATTCTAATGAATGGATGATGGATGGATGGCTGCATGGGGAGAGTATTAGTAATTGGCTTAGATAAATATAGACAGTCTCTCTAAAAGCTTACTTCATGTTTTTAACCCTTTGTGTGGAAAACTAAATTTACTAACCCCTTGCTTTGATTTTACAGAAAACAGAAATTCAGTGGGCTTGGGCAGGTATTACCATAAGTTTGGTAAGTTAATGATGGACTTGGAAGCCTAGAAAGAATTTCAAGACATCACCTAGTCCCTTCTTTTTACAAAGCCAGAAGTAATGGATAATTGTTGATCTTTCAAAATGTAAGTGACCATTAGATTATAACAAATTTTTTCTCTCTTGATATTAACATGGCTTAAATTTGCTACAAGATTAACCAAAATGTTTGTACCCCCATAATTTCCTGAAATAAAAAATAACAATAAAAAAGATCTGTGTACTTTTGAAAGCCAGCAAATTTGAGAAGCAAATCTTGGCTAGTGAAACTAGAAAAAAAAATAAGTGAATAAAAAATAGGAAACCAAAATGGGCAGTGTGGGCAGAGTTGTAACAAGCCTCCAAATACTTAATTTCATTCACTAATTTTCAGAGCACCAAGCCTGAATATCACACATGGAATTGAATAGCTTCTCATTGTGTTATTGGAGAACACACATTTCTTTTCATTGAACTTCAGACTTTATTAATTATTCTGGTGCAATGTTATTATAAACTGTTGTTGATTATCTGAATCTTCTGGGCATGTGACCAACACCAGAATGTCAGTTTCACATTAAAAGGATGTCGTTTGTGAAAACTAAATACAGAAATAAAGTATGTGTTTAATTTAGGTTTAATCTTCCCTGAGTTCATTTTTTAGAAAAGGAAGGGCAATGGTGGAGCCCTGGATGCCTATGGGGTTAATAATATTTTCCTAAATGATTCGTATTCCTATAAGTATTAGTAAACATCCGTTTGTGTTAGTAATTAACTATAATGGCTTGATATTATTTTACCTCTCTTGATTGTATGTTCCAGTCCAGATACTTATAAACTAATGGTGCCACCTATGTATTTTGCCAAATTAAAAATTTATATATAGAGAACTGCCCACTTAGCAGACAGCTTCAAGAAAATAATCACGTAGCAAAATGATGAGGATGTGAAAGAGAGAGGGAGAAGAATAGAGTGCACTTGAGGAGCTGGGAACAGAAGGGAGAGAATTTTAAAAGACAGAAATAAGCAAAATGAAAAAAAAAAACTCCAGTAAATCCAGGGAGCTAGAAAAGAAGGGAGTAAGCCACATGGTATTGAACTAAGCCCAGGGTCAGCTAACCCCACTCCCCAAGAGTGCAAAGGGATCTCTGGTGTCCCGGGACCTCTGGTCTCCCAGGGCTGACAGCCATAAGCAGAGGGGTTGCAACACACTGAGGCTGCTAAAGCTTGCACCTCATTCTTCATACAGAGGCTGAAGGTAAAACAAAATGTCAGAAAATGAAACCTACCACTGGAAGGTATTTTCTTTTACAGGTTTCCAGGGGAAGTTTTGTTTCCATTTAACAGAGCCCATTAGTAATGAAAATGTACTCAGCATTTCCTCTTTGGCCTTCAACAGCTCAGTCATGTGAGGGTTTCCTTTTCTGCCTTTCTGCCATCCCTCTCCTGGGTGAAACACTACCTAGGTAGAGCGGCCTGGCTCCTAAACCCTAGGAAGCACATTGTAGCTGCTGGGTCTGGATCCATTTCCCCTCCTGTTTGTAGAGGACAGTGAAAGAAAGTAGGAGAAAAATGGATGGGCCCCACTGACTTGGAAGAGTGGGTAGTGGCTTGGTTCAGAAAAACAAGCTCTTTCACCTTTTGGGAAAATAATCAGCAGATTAAAAAAAAAAAAAGTCGTCGCTTCCAAAATAGGTCAAACGTTGAGATGGTATAAAAAATTCTATTTTTTTCATTTGTTTTGTTCCATCCGTGGCCCTGGAATGCTTGCTGACATAGTCCCACTTAGGTTTCAGCTTCCAGAAAGTGCCCTTGAGTTCTAATGATAACTGTAAATGATATTTTGTGGGTTCCCCACTGCTTAAACAAAGACAGAATTTATAATGTGCCTCAGAGCATCAGAAATGGATGTTTGAAAACATTAATATTACTATTTTTATCACTATTTAGTGAGCAGCACTGGAAGATATTAATATTGCCATGATCATTATTACGGTGAGATAACGAAGACGTGGAACTCCATGTGGCAAAGAGATTGTTGAGCGAGGGGAAAAAAATGGATGAGCCTATTTTTTCTTAAAGTTCTTTAAATCAGGCTTAACTGGAAAAATAATCGCAGTGGCTGAGAGAGTCAGGAGTCAGGGTAATTAAGTGGGTAAATGAGGCCAGTGTCATTTGAATTTATGCATTTTCCTTCATCCCTTTGTTTGCTCTGCTTTCCTCTTTCGCTGGGTCTCCACTGCAATGTTGTTTATTCATGGAGGGCATGCCACAGTTTTTAATACTGGGGGGAAAATCTGAAACCCTTCATCCGACTGGCCAATGTGTAGACTGGAGAGAACACAGGGGGATCAAAGTGATATGAAGACAACAGGGGTTTCATTAAAATGTTCCTTTCTCTGCCTGAGGACAGAGCAGTGAGAAAAGGGTGAAAAAAAAAAATCATCTAGCCCAAACAAGTTTAACTTAAAAAAAAAGCAACGAACCACCTGTGGTCTCCTTGGAAACAGGCAAGCACACCCTCCAGCCACCTTTTAATGAAACCCCAGAGCCCCTTTATTAATTTATTAAAGAATCTATTTTCTGAAGATTCATAAACCTCATATAACTCATATTCCAACACATCTCTGCTATGCTAATGGCATGCACTTCTATGAATAATTAATTATTTAATTAGTAATAATTAGAGGTTGTTGTATAGGTCAAACCATTGGACTGACAGCATGCTATTGTCAAAATGTCACTCGAATTAATGGAACAGCATTTGAACAGAGAGTGATTCATCGTTGAGGGGAGTTCCCTACCTATCTACAGACTCCCTCACCCCCAAATATCTTTCATAGCATATGCTATTTTAAGATTTGAATAACATGTAAAATGAAACATTTAATATTGAGCATTCTACAGAAAGTGTGTAGCCTCCAATACTTTGTTAGACGCACAAGGCAGGGTGAATTAAGTAACTGAATTCATAACATTCAGACACTACAGCAACAGTACATGGGTGTATACCACTGACATATAATTTCTAAGACTCCTTTTATGTAATCAGACCTATGTGCTCATAGAGAATAAATATACTGAATGTGAATAATTGCCCAAATATGTTGGTTGGGTAGCTTTGGTGAGGTAATTACCTTAAAGTTGATTATTCTAAAACAATCGGGTATTACTGTATGGCTACTCTGTGCTGTGCCTGGCCTTCATACTCGCTTTCTTGTTCAGTCCCTGCTCCAACCCTGCCCGGAGAGGTACTTGATCCTCACTATGTAGATAAGGGACCTTTGACTGATCTTCCTGGGGTGGGGGTTGGCTTTGACGTTGCTGGCAGTGCCACTCTAACAATGTCAATTAAGCTCTGGATGTCCCAGTTGTTTTTATTTGTCACATGGAACCAATGACAGTAGCTCCCTTGTACGTGTAAGGGTTCAATGAGATCATCCTTATAAACGGCTTAGCAAAACACCTGACTCATAATGAGTTGTCAATAAGTGATAGCTATTGTTATAGCTCATATTTTTAAATATCACTTTTATAAATAAATTTAATATAAATATAAATTGAATAAGGTAAACATTTATGTCCTTATTATTCAGACCAGGTAACTAACTGAGGCACAATACCTCTGATCTTCTAAGCTAGGAGTCACAAATGTTTCCTGTAGTGGTCAAATAGTAAATATTTTCGTTTTTAAAGTCTATATGGTCTCTAGTGCAAAAGAAACCACAGTCAGTATGTGAACAACTGGTCATGACTGTGTTCCCGTAAAACGTTATTTACAAAATCAGGCAAGGGACTGGATTTGGCCTGTGGGGTGTGAGTTGCCAAACCCTGCTTTAAGCCATGTTGACTGCAGATGGCACATAGTAAATGCTCAATAAATACCATTTGGATTAATAAAACAGTGAATGAGTGAATACATACAGGACAAGACTTCTGGTCTTAATTGTGGTGCTGTACTTAACCCAGATAATATCCCTTTGATTAAATTTCTAGGACCTAAAACATATACTAATGGAATATACTAAGGATTTTTACAAGCAAAAGTCAAAGTTGCTTGTTTAGTGTGCTAATGTAGATACTCTTTAAGGGGATCTCATAATGGAAACTTTTAACAAATACTTTTTAAAATAGACTTATTTTAGAATAAGCCTAAATGTCTATAGATTTTTTTAAAAAAAAATCATACAGCATCAGCACTGGCTTCAGCTTGCAGCTGATTGGTGGTAGTAAATACAAGAATCTTCCTTCTATCTTAAAAGAGCATAATATATTTTGTTCACCCTTGTCCTCATCCTCCTGGTTGTAGCAAAATATCCAGAGTGGGTTGTAAGGAAAGAGTTTAGAATCAGGCTTGTGCTTCTTTTCCTCTGATCCCAACTGGAGCCAAAACACCTCTTCCCTACTTTCCTCTTCCCATGTTCCACGGTCCTGCCCACAAAGATCAACAGGCAGTGTGGGACCCCTTATGTAGGAAGAATTGATGAAGATGTGACTGAAGCTATTATACTTCAGTCATTCAGTAAAAGTGGACCTTGTAAAAGCTTTAAAATAATAACAGAGCTCACAAACAATGATCTGTAATATTTTAGGAAACTTTATAAGCACAAAGAGTCAGCTGTTACGTAAGTTGTTATAAATGGCAGAACATTCTGATAAAGGAGGTCAAAGTGAACTGGACAACAGCATCAAGGAGTCAATCAAAAAAGTACTATCAGTCATTCCCATGTGCTTTTTAAAAAATTTGAGTCAAGAAATTGTGACAAAAGATATCATATCATTCTTTGTCCCATTGATGAAGCATCAAATAGTTGGGTGAATAAGGATGTGGCATCTAAAAAATCCAATGACTATCATTTTGTATTTTTTAAAATAATTGGATGCAGAAAATATAATTGTATATATAGGGTATCAGTGATGAAATAATTGTCAGATCAGAGGTAAGTGGGGCATACAAAAGCTATGTATGCCTAAAAGTCCATGAAAATACAACCAAAATCAGTTGAAAATCACAAACTCAACATCTTACAAAGTCCACCTTTATTACTGCACAGTTTCTGTGGGCTAGGAGTCCAGGTGCAGCTTGGCTATACCCTCTTCTTAGGTACACAAGGCTGCAATTGAGAGATCAGCCAGGGATGGGTTCTTATCAGAGGTACAACTGGAAAAGAATTTACTTCCAAGCTCCCCGAGGTTGTTGGCAAAGTCCATTTTCCTACACTATAGGATTCGTGCCATCTTGCTTCTTTAAAGCCAGCAACGAGGAGAGACAGCCTTTCCAACTAATCTACTAGTAAGACAGTCTGTGTAATATGACATAGTTATGAGAGTGATGTTGCATAACCTTTGCCTATAGGTTAGAAGTCAGTCACATGTCCTGCCCACAGTCTTCTTAGGGAGAGTTTATACAAGGGTGTAAACACTGAGAGGGAGGATGGAGGACATTTCAAGGTCTGTCCACCCCAACTGTGTCATGTTTTGCTATCTATAGATAGATAGATAGATAGATAGATAGATAGATAGATGATAGATAGATAGATAGATAGATAGATAGATAGATAGATGACGAAACCCTCTTATCTACAAGCTTTGAGACCCCAGAATAGTTTCTTAACCTCTCTGGGACCCATTTTCTTCCTATGGAAATTATAGACAATATCACCTAGTTAATAAAGTTGTTGCATATATAATACAATAAATGTGTCTTATAAACATTACTTTCAATTCCTATTAATTGGCCACCCAGGCCTCATCTTTTCTTTGCATATTCCTCTTCTTTAAATACTCTCTACTTATACTTTCATTGCATTTGATTCTCTGTGGTGACTAGTTTCTGAATCTGATATCTGAGAAGACTTAAAAACCATGGGAGGGTGTCTGCAATACATAGTAAAATGTGAAGAAGTAATTGTAAGGTCCAGGCCTTGGTTTCTAGAGTGATTCTGGGGAAGTGGGATAAGTCCCCCCTCTCTCTTCTTAGGAGGTCATTTTAGAACTCTTGGTGTGGCAAAGGTCTATGGCTAGATGCTAAAAATTTATGCTTTCCTTGCGTGGGGTAGGGTGGTGTCTGGGTAGCAGTTTCCCAGCCTGGGATTACATTTCCTGGCCCTCCCTTGCACCTGGGCAGAACTGTGTGGCTGAGTTCTGACCAATGGAATGTAGGAGAAAATTATATACACTGCTGCCAGGCCAGGACCAAGAAAACCCCTCAAGGGATCCTCTACTCTCTCCTTCTCCTTTTCCCACTGGATGCTGAATTTTCAGGGTAACTTTGGAAGGCCATTGTTGAATGTAACAGTCTCTGTCATTCCCAAGCTGTGACTGTAGCACACAGCACCTGTGTTACCAATTAGACTTCTATGTTGAACAAGAAATGAATTTGCCTTGTGTTAAGCCACAGATCTCTGAATTTATCTTTTATAACAGCCAGTGTTGCCTTAATGAATGCATCTTGAAAGGGATCAGTGACATTTTAAAAAATGCACATACTTCTGCCAACCCAGTGCTTCTCAAACTTTATTATGCATAAAAACAATCAAGGGTCTTGTTAAAATGGCAATTCTCATTTGGTTAAGACTAAAGTAGGGCCTGAATTTCTGCATTTCTAACAGACTCCTTAATGACACTGAGACTGGAACAAATCTTAGTGGACGTTATAATCCTTTGGAGGGCTTGTTAAGATATGGATTTTGGGACCCCATCTCCAGAGTTCTGTGGTCAGAACTTGTATTTTTAACAAGTTCCTAGATAATGCTGATGCTATTGGTCCAGGAAGCACACTTTGAGAACAAATGATCTAAGCAATAAATCCTTTTCTAGCTTCTATAGGATCTCATTGGTTTTCAGGTCAGCATATCATTTATCACAAGTGAGCTGACTAAAAAGAAAAGGGCACGTATGGACCAATGCCTTAAAGCAGTTGCAATTATCTGGAGTATTATTTTTTTTGCTTTGATTTGTTTTTTAAAATATTGATTTTCGTGACTCAATTTATACTAATTGCATCCGAACGTTGGCATTTGGGGGAGCATTGGGCGGCCATATTTCTTTAAAGCTCCTCATGTGATTCTATTAAGCAACTACGTTTTAGAACTACTGCATTAAAGAAATGCCAGGTATCAGCAGTCTGAGAGAGAAGACGATTGCTGTTCCTTAAACTATTTGACTATTTACATGAAGACCAGCCCTACCCAATTCTTTCTCTAACCAGTGGGAGAGAGCTTAACTTCTCTGACATATGGTTTGAATCAATGCTATTAAATAATTCTCCCCTGGCCTTCGACAGGAGATTAAGTGAAGCTGAGTGAATGCAAAAGAAACCCAAGGAGGTTCTCCAATTAAAAAAAAGTGCAGGTGAAATGAAAGCTAATAACAACAGAAAATAAAAAAAGAAAGATGGGAGAAAACAGAAAGCCACAGCATTTTATCCTGGGGAAGTGGATTTACTTTACTCTAAATCAAAAACAATTCCTTGAATCTATAATAAATCATTTAGCAATTGTACACATTGGTGACTAGATTTGGACCTCATAGAGCTTTGCTATTAGCAATAAGATCAGGTCAAGAAAGATGCAGCAATGGATTCCTTTGGAACTGACACCATGGAAGACGTTTTCTTCCAAAGAAAACTTGGGGTGACTAATGTGTGTTAACTTTTCTTCAATATTGGTTGCAGGAACCATTCATTTCCTTAGCATATACCAGGTACTAAAATTATGCAGTATCATAGAAAAAATCATATTAATAATAAATTTTTCCTCACATAATGGGTAATGGGTGTGATTTGTTCCATCATATACTTGGGGTCACTAACTGTGCATCCTTATGAGTAAAATAGAATGCATTAGTCCAATACCCATTTCAACCCCTCAACCTTGACCCCCTACCCCAAAGAAGACCTCATCTTCCCAGGAATGTCCCACCTAACCAGTATATATAGCCAATAACAAGTCATATGGTAGCCCTTCCCAATAGAGTTTTATGAAATAAAACTGGTGAGGCAAGACAACAGCATGACCAAGAGCTTGGAGACCTTATTCTGACCAGGCTTTGAATTCTAACTCTGTGACTTATCATCTGTGAGATCTTTAGGCCAGCCCCTTGAGCTCCCTGTGTCTTCTTCCCACGTAATTCTCATGAGGACAACCAAGATGTTCAGAGCATTTAGTGTAGTGTAACAAATGGTAAGTGTATGGAGTCAGCTACAAACGAATGTGAGTGGCAACCTTGCAGAAAGTTGCAGAAAAGTAAAGACCTGTTGCTAAAGTCTCAATCTTAAGAGTCTCGGACCCCTGATCTATTTAAGGATAGCACCTTAGACTTTCCGCCTCTTCTTATGCCAATTGTCTCCTTATATCCCCAGCAGCCAGATATTAGGCTATGAACTGTTTAAACAAAAATGAAAAGAGATAATTCATGCTTTGAGGATAACTGAATTATATCTAGATAAAGGTATCTAGATATAATTTACCTGAATAAAGGTATTAGCAAATAATTCCTATATGATTTAATTATAACATAATATGTGTCATGATAGTGGTGTGAACAAAATGCTGAGGGAGAACAAATGAGGAAGATCTGAGAAGACAGCAGGTAAAATGAGGTTTTCTTTACAGAGTAGGGACTTCCAGTGATTGTTAAACTGGGACCCTGAGACCACCAGGACCAGTAATACCTGGGAACTTGTTAATGATGCATATTCTCTTGGCCCACCCCAAATGGACTGAATTGGGAACTCTATCAATCTATTTTAACAATTCCTCCACGGGATTCTGATGCACCCTGACCTACTGCTCTAAACCAACAGGAAGGAGGACAGACTTTGTGGCAGAGAGATGGGTATACAAAAAGGTTCAAATGTTATAATTGAGCCTTGTAGGTGGTCATGACCACTCAGGAGGAGGAATACAACAAATGGGAATGGAACAAGATTGGATTCATGGATCTGAGAGGAAGAAGGCCAGAATAGGTGAGGGTGGTGCCAAAGGGCAGGCAAGTCCAAGGAGAGAGAAGCAGGCAGTGGGCATACACCAAAGTCAGGAGCCAGGTGTGGTCCAGTGCATGGCCCAAACCCAACAGGTAGAGTCCCAAGAACCAAAGTACCAAAGGTGACCAGAGACTAAGACTAGGCAAGTGGTGATGAGCCCAGATGGGATGTGCGATGTTGTAAGAACTCTTTTCTTGGTTAGCTCCTCAGAGGTGTTACTGGTCCAAGCCTCAAAGCAAAGAATGTGACATGGGGTCCCTTCCCCATACTGGGCCAACCCAAAAGCAAGGATGCAGATCAGAAGCCTGAGCATTAAGACCTCCAGCAATTACTTCTCGTTCTTTTGGCTAAGGTCAAGTGTGAAGACCTCCAGCAAATGAATATGGTGGTGCTTCTTGTATATCTAGGCTTAAACATTAAACTTTTAAAATGAAAAAATACTCCTGAAAATTTAATAGGGCTGTCCCCTGAGGATAACTGAGCCTTCCCTTCCCTCTGTTCGAACCCCCTCCTTGGTGAGGTGGGGGCCACCCCATGTCCTCCCTGTGCCCAGCTTCTCTTCTGTCTGCCGGCCTCACATCCCACGCAAGGTTGCAGGCTGGCTCCCTACCTTCCTTACAGACATCGCTTGCTCAGAGTCCCAAAGCTGCCAGCTCCCTGTGCACCATGGCTTCCCTCATCCCATTCTCCCTTCTGGGTTTTGCTTCCTTCATACGTGCTTTATGAAGTCTCATTCAGCAGCATTTTTTGTATGGAAAACTCTCAGTCTTTGTGTAAATGGATTCTCAAAGTGTAGTTGTTTTGTTTTCATTTTCCTTCAGCTCTCTGAAAATGTTCTGTGCGTTATCATCTTGCTCTCATTTTGCCGATGAAAGACCTACTTCCCACATAAACAATGTCCCTTTGTAGGTCCTTCTGGACTTCATCTTTGGTGTTTTGCAGTTTTCCCAAGGTGGCTCTTGTGTGGATTTGGTCTCATTTATTTTGCTTGGTCTTCATTGTGTTTCTTGAGTCTGAAGGTTCATTTTGCCATTTAGCTTAGTAAATGTTCATTCACGATTGATTTAATTAAATATCCTCTGATCACGACTACATTTCTTCTTTTCTTCTGAATCTTCTCGTCTTAGCTTCTGGGTGTCATCTTCTACATTATTTGTTATAATACATATTTTTCTCTCTATGTTTCATTTTGAGTACTTGTTTCAGATATGTCTTTATGCTCACTAATGCTTTATCTAAGTCTAATAAATGTGCTTAGCACATCAAATTAAGTTTTATAAAATTCCAATGACTATTTTTTTTTTTTATTCTAAAGCTTCTGTTTGGATTTTTTTCAAATATGCCTATTCTGGTTCATAACAGGTTGTTTCTCCCTCTGGCTTCCACACTATTTTAGTTATTTAAAACATATTTTTAAAGTCTCTTTTGGATTTTTCCACTATCTCAATGTCTCAGGACCCATCATTCTCTCCTGTGATTAATTTTTATTGTGAGCTCACCTTAGCTGGTCACTCTTATCTCCCAGGAAGGTGGAATTGTAGGAGCCTTGCTACCAAGAGCTCTCACATTTTGCCTCTTGCTGGCACTCTAGGAATGTCACTGGCCCAGGATTAGTTCTGCGTTAATTCAGACCCTGGGGGAACGTCCTGTAGTGCGCGCATAGAGAGAAAATCGTAGCCCATACCCACAGCTTGTGCAGGCAAGCCTGCTTTGTCAATTTTTCATAGGAGACTTTTTATTCATCCATAGCCTAGAGCAGACAAAGGTATGAAGGTCACTTCCCTGCGTTGGTGGGAAGAATCTTTCTAGTTTTATCATTCAAGGGTCTGTCTTATGTAAGTTTAAATTTCCTACCTAACACAGGCCTAAGGCCACATCTCTTGACTTTTTTTGGGAATTCAAGCCTGATTCCTTAAACCCTAGAGCTTATATTCAATCTTATATTTCTCTAGGCATTGATGGCATGGGTTCATGAGATTCGTCTGGTTTTAAGATTTCTGGCATGAGGGGGATTTTTTCCTTCCTTCCTTCCTTCCTTCCTTCCTTCCTTCCTTCCTTCCTTCCTTCCTTCCTTCCTTCCTTCCTCCCTCCCTCCCTTCCTTCCTTTCCTCCTTCCTTCCTTTACCCTTCCCTCCCTTCCTTCTGTCCTTCTTTTATTCTTTCTTTCTTTTTCTCTTCTTTTAATTTCAGCTATATATTTAAAGGTTTAGCTAAGCCTAACAATACTGGGGAAAATGGAATGTAACAGACATTCAGTAGTCTCTCTCAAATAACTGCGGTTCCTTTA
>VSMD01085209.1:0-47431 GCA_008750895.1 Mirza zaza
CAGAGAGGACAAACATAAGTTGCCGTGACAATTTCCTTGACATTTTAGCACATAATTAGCACTTAATAGATGCTAGTTACCATATTAGTATTAAAAGAATATAGTTACTGTTTTGTAGCAAGTTTGATTTTTCAGATGAAAATCAGCACCTATAACAAACGCTTTTTTTAAAAAAAATTTTCTGAGACAGAGTCTCACTCTGCTGCCCTGGCTAGAGTGTCATGCATTATAGCTCACTGCAGCCTCAGACTGCTGGGCTCAGGGGATCCTCCTGCCGCAGCCTCCCCCAGTGGCTGGGACTACAGGCTTGTGCCACCATGCCTGGCTAATTTTTCTATTTTTAGCAGAAAATAGAGGTCTTACTCTTGTTCAGGCTGGTCTCTTGCTGAGGCTGGTGTCCAACTCCTGAGCTGAAGCGATCCTCCCTGCTGGGCTTCCCGGAGTGCTGGGATTACAGGCGTGAACCACTGCGCCTGACCGGTTAAAACAAACCCTTTAAAAGATAGGAGAAAAATGAAGCAATCGCTGGAGAGTGATCCAGGGGTCAAGTGAGAGATTATTTTAAGCAAAATGATTTTTTTTCAAGAGGAAGAAGAGTATGTTTGTGGGCTGAGAAGAACAGTCCAGTTGGGAGGGAAGACTAAGTGACGCAGAAGAGAGGAGAATGACTGGAGCAAGTGTCCTTCCTTGTGTGTGAGGCAGGGGGGCTCCTGTGAGGAACTGGGCTGCCCCGGGAGCTGGTCCCAGTTTATTCACAGTATGTGGTAGATGCAGGGACTGGCACTCCTGGAAGTTCTTTTCTGAGGACTTCGATCTTCTCAGTGGAATAGGAAGCTAGGTCATCGGATGAGAGTCAAGTGGAGGGAAAAGATGTTGCAAACAGAGGACTGAGGACAGGTATGAATACCGGAACAGGGGAGCGGGTAAGGGAATGGACTAGAGAAATGCAGTGTAAACATTCAGCTGCATTTGAGGCACATCTGAGGGGGTGATCATGAATATAATTGAAGCACTGTTGGCCTGGCTGGGGGAGCACGTTCAGCTCTGTGAGTGCAGGAAGTGGAGCAAGTGGAGAGCTGGGTTGTGGTTTGACTGAGTGAGTATGGCGGGACAAGAAGGGACAGGGAGAGTGAGGGTGGATACAAAGGAGGTGGATATAATGACGAGCTCTGGAATTTATGTGGGGTAAAGAGTGAGGGCTTGTGTCGGGGCTTAGGGATAACCACAGGACCAAGCTGCTGACCTCAGAGGGGGAGAAGATTTTGGCAAAGATTAAGTTCAAGAATTAAATTTTAATCATAGAAATTTTAAGAAAGAAAGAAAGATTATGAAAAGAAGCTATAAAGGTTTAATTATTTTATATTTATTTATTTATTTATTTATTTGAGACAGAGTCTCCTTTGTTGCCCAGGCTAGAGTGAGTGCTGTGGCGTCAGCCTAGCTCACAGCAACCTCAAACTCCTGGGCTCAGGCAATCCTTCTGCCTCAGCCTCCCGAGTAGCTGGGACTACAGGCATGCTCCACCGTGCCCGGCTAATTTTTTCTATATATATTAGTTGGCCAATTAATTTATTTAGAGTAGAGACGGGGTCTCGCTCTTGCTCAGGCTGGTTTCGAACTCCTGACCTCGAGCAATCCGCCCCCTCCCAGAGTGCTAGGATTACAGGCGTGACCCACCGCACCAGGCCTAATTATTTTAAATATGCTTTCGAGATGCATCGATAACAGGTTTTGCTAAGAAAGTCTCTATATCGTGAATGTACAGCTTGGGTCCCTCCTTTCATAAAGTATTTTATATAGAAAGGAAAAAGAAGGTTTCCCAAAGGAATAAATAAATCTGGTTTGGAATTTTTTTAAAAAAACATACTTATGTGCATGAAATAACACACGAGTCCCAGTTCCAGTTCTAACTGGGCAAGTTACAGAACCTCTCCAAACCTTAGTTTCCTTATCTGTAAACCTTCAGAAGGCTGTCGTGAGGATTAAAGGGAGAAAGTCCTCCAGCTCGTGCGTGGCGCACAGGAAATGCCAGCGAAGCGTGCAAGAACCTTGAGGCGGATGGCACTTTTTCCAATAGGATGCTTCTGTGCACCAGTAGGATGCAAGGGAGTGAGGTGCTAGTGAAACCTTCCAGCCACAGGGAAAGGATTCCCATGCTTGTTCTGTCTTGGGCAAGCCAGAAACCAGAGCTGTTTCATTGTAAACCTTCTTATAGGTTGGGTATTATCTGAGAAGTAGATGGATTTTTATCATGGATCCAGTTAAAATTCCACAGTAGGAAGGGAAGAATGTTGAGGGAGAGTCAACCTTCCCCTGGTAATAAACACTGCTACCTTATCATCATCCATACATGTCACAACAGTTCTGAATGATTAGCATTTGAGTATTCTTGGTCTTTTTTTCCTCCTCTTCTTAAAGAAGCAGCACTTTAGCTTGTTGGATCAACTCCTTCATTCTCCTTTTCTATGGAACAGGGGAGTAGATACAATGAAAGGACAGGAAATAATCATTATATGGCATTATTACCTTAAGGCCCCAGTGTGCGTGGGGTAATTGAGAGTCTGGAGTGAACAGGTGAGTCATGGGTGCTTGACTTTCCTATATAATGGGGGCGGGGATTGGTGGGGAGGAAGCAAATATGAGCACATGTGAGACTTTCCCTGGGAAATATTTGGGCAAGGGAGGAGGACTGGGGTGCCATATGAGTAAGTAAGGGAAATAACCAGTAAAGTGTGGATCATTGTCATCATTGTGACCCTATGTATATCTATCTACAGGCTGAAAAAGCCTGGGGAGCTTGATGTGCTCTTAAATTAACGATATACAGTGTGATTATGTGATATATAAAACATTAAAATGATAGAGCAGTTGCGCACCATGTTCATAGCAGCATTATTGACAAAAGTCAAAAAGTGGACGCAGCCCAAGTGTTCATTGATAGATGAATGGATGAACAAAATGCGGTATGCACATGTAATGGGACATTATTCAGCCTTCAACAGGAAGGAAATTCTAACACATGCTACAACATGAACAAGCATTGAGGGCATTATGCTAAGAGAAGTAAGCCAGTCATAAAAGGACAAATACTGTGTAGTTCCACTAATAAGAGGTACTTAGAGGCCGGGCGCGGTGGCTCACGCCTGTAATCCTAGCACTCTGGGAGGCCGAAGCGGGCGGATTGCTCGAGGTCAGGAGTTCGAAACCAGACTGAGCAAGAGCGAGACCCCCGTCTCTGCTATAAATAGAAATAAATTAATTGGCCAACTAATATATATAGAAAAAAAAATTAGCCAGGCATGGTGGCACATGCCTGTAGTCCCAGCTACTTGGGAGGCTGAGGCAGGAGGATTGCTTGAGTCCAGGAGATTGAGGTTGCTGTGAGCTAGGCTGACTCCAAGGCACTCATTCTAGCCTGGGCAACAAAGCAAAACTCTGTCTCAAAAAAAAAAAAAAAAAAAAAGAGGTACATAGAGTCATCAAATTCATAGGGAAAGAAAGAATGGTGGTTGCTAGGGGTTGGGGTAGGGGAGAATGGGGAGTAATTGTTTAATGGGTATAGGGTTTTAGTTTACAAACTGAAAGAGTTCTGTGGATGGATGGTGGTGATGGTAGCACAACAATGTGATTGTACTTAATGCCACTGACTGTATACTTAAAAATGTTGAAGGTGCTAAATTTCATTATATTTTACCATAATTAAAAAAATTAAAAAGCAAGCTTATAGGAAGAGACTTCTATAAACTCAAATAATATGACAAGAATTTTTTTAGTGATAAAAAAATAATAATACTTTTATCTAATAATAAAAAATATAATACTAAAATAAAAAATAATATTTTTATCTAAAAATACTTTTTAGATAAAAGTAAAAAATAAACTTAACAAGAAATGTGCCAAACATCAAGAAAACTATGAAACTTTGCTGAGGGACAAAAAGAATTTGCATGAATGCTATACATTTTGCCCAGTCTAACTGCAAAGTTTACACAACTAAAATTGCTGTTGAAATTTTAGCTAATTTACTAAAATGACTTGAAAGATCATAAAATAATATTTAGTTACATTTTGAGAACAAGAGTAATGAAGAGGTCGTTAGCCAATCAGATGATAAAATGTAGCACAAAGAAACAACAAAATTTAATTTGGGTCTGATATGAAAATAAACAGAAAGGTCATTGGAACAGAATAAGAAGTTCAGAAATGTGACCATGAATACATGTACAAATATATTTTACAATAAAAATACTATTTCAAATCAGTGGGGAAGAAGATGGATTATTCAATAATTCCTTTGGAGGCAACTGGATCATCATTTAGTTAAAAAAATTTGAAGCCCAATCCCTACCTCACACTATGGACCACATAATTCCAGGTAGGTTAAAGATTAAAATATAATAAATGAATTTCAAAAGTATTAAAATAAGTATAGGCAAATATTTGCATAGTTTCAGGGTTAGAGGGAATTTTAAAATGTAACACTAAAGGAAGAAAACAGAAAGAAAAAGCTTGTTAATCCTGACATATTGAAACTTATCATGAACCAATTTACAAGGCAAATAATTTCCCTACTACTCCAGTGTTTAGCTAGGAAGATTCTTCTCATTCCTTCTGATACAAATATCCAATAATAAAACATTAGTTAAATGAATTATGCTGCATGCATATTAAAAAATCACTATTCAATCAGGTGTACAGTGCCTGGCAGACAGAAGGTATTAAATGAGTTGGAGAAATGAAAAAATAAACTAATTAATTAATTTGTATCATATTAACATGGATAATACAATATATTAAGCAGAGAAAGAAGATTACAATGCTATGTGTAGGCTCCGATCCCCTTTTTGTTACATACTTAAGTACATAGGCATTGAAATAGGTATGGTAGGAGATAAGAGAGATATAGTGGCTTCTCACTATATTATGGAATTATGGGTGTTTATTCTTTTCTTCTCTTTATTTATTTCCAAGTAAAAGATTATTTTGCCAGTATCGTGTTGCTTATATAATAAGAAAAACTTTAGTTTTTAAATTCAAATATATTCCATTTTATTACAAAAAATACAAATACAAATTTTAAATTCTCATATACAAAAGGAATTCAAACACCACTCCATTTTTAAAATAAAACATGTCTAATAAATAGATGGCACAATACTTCATATTTCTAGAGGTGGATTAAATATTTCTATTGGAATAATCAAAGATAAATGGCATTATCCACTTAACAGCATGCATTAATTTCTCTGTTTCTATATAAAGGAAAAATAATATTTCAATAATCCAACCATTTATAATTTCTGTAAAAATAAAAAAATAAAAAAACCTGTAGTGTGATCTATCCTTATAAACATGATTACTATGAAGATGTTACTGAGATGTTGAAGTATAAAGTCTGCATAGACTAATTTGTATGATAAGTAAGGGTTAAAATTTATAATAAAATCAGCAGTCCCTAAAAAGAGTTGTTAAAGGTTGCCAGATTTGTAAACAGTATAATCTGTCTTGTAAACTGAATTTACTGTAAGGCTGACCTACGTTTTTAATTTGTGTCTTTAATAAATTGAATATTAATTCTTAAGAAAATATTTATAATAAAAAGCTTTGGCTATTGGTAGCATTTGTAAAACTTACTTGAACAAGAACTACTTAGTAATTGATAATGTACTGACAGAATACTAACAGCAACTCATTTGCTAAGATCTACCCTTTTTGTGAAAAATTCCTTTCTTTCAGGCCCTGAAACAGTATAAGTGTGACTACTAGAAATGCCTCACATACAGAAACCACTGAAATCTATTTTCACATTATAAGACGAAATGCATGACCCAGAATAGTGATGACATACCTCAAATGACAAATATTAGTGAAATGGTGCCTCGGAATCACTGTGAGGCCAGAAGTCATGCCTTAGGGTACTGAGCAATCTAAAGATTGCTGACTTAAAGATTAGTTTAACTTGCTGACATTATTGAACAGAACACAACATTTATCATTGTTTTTCACATAATAAAAAATACTACATGCATGTACTTAACATTTTTACAGTCGATCTTTCTTTTCGTGGTTCCCCTGTTTGCTAATTTACCTACTCACTAAAATTTGTCACTCCAAAACCAATACTTGTGGTGCTTTTGTGGTCCTTTGTGGATATACATAAATTGGTGCAAAATTTGATTTGCCCAATGTGCACTCTCTCAGCTGAGGTTAAACCTGGCAACACTCTGCCTTCTTGTTTCAACTCTCATGCTGTAAACAAGTGTCCTTTCATGATCTGTGTAGGGACATGTTTTTCACACTTTTGTGCTTTTTCCTGGTTATCTCACTGTTTAGAATGGCCCCAAGTTTAGTGCTGAAGTGCTGTGTAGTGTTCCTGAAAGCAAGAAGGCTATGGTGTGCCTTATGGAAACAAGACTTGTTAGACAAGCATCTTTCAGGCATGAGTTATGGTGCTATTGGCCCTGAGTTCAATGTTAATGAGTCAAATGTATATTTATTCTTTATATATATATATGTGATATATATATAGATATATATATGTGTGTGTATTTTTTATATATATGTGTGTATATATGTGTGTGTATATCTTTATATATATGTGTGTGTATATCTTTATATATATATGTGTGTGTGTGTGTATTTTTTTCCCCTTTAAACAGAAGCAAACATAAAACAAGATTTTATTTTGACTGGTTGACAAAAATGTTGTGACAGAGGTTTGCAGGAAATTAACCCTGTATTTCCCCAAGGGGCAATGGTTCAATATCTGCTAATTCAGTGTTGCAGTGATTTTATAGAACCTAACGACTGCAAATAATGAAAATTAACTGTACGTTAAATATTTTAAAGAAAAAAATTATCATTAATTTCTGTGCTTTTAAAGGAAAACCAATATTTGAATTGAAACTGATCAGTTCAGAACCCATCAAATCAAAATAGTCTTATCAAAAAGTCTTTTCTGTCAGAATATACATTAACTTACGTTTTAATTTTCAACATATTAATATTTAAAAAAGAATCTTGAAATTAGAGCACAGAATTACTCATTTCATTAAGAAGACCATTTTTTTTTCTCCTCAATAAACACATTTGGCTTTAAGATTATCTGTTCATATCTATGAATAAAGGCTGTTATCCTAGAAAGGTCATAAAGGCTTGAAGTGACAAATGGATATCATGGTGTGTGCTAACGCCAACCCTTTACATTAGTTTTTAATCTTTAGGCTTAATTATTAATTATCGCTGTAATTGATCTAGCAATCAATAGTACATTTCTCACTTTTATGTTGGTTTAATTTAAAAGGAACGACTCCAAGACTAGAGATATTCTTAGAGACAGAAGGATGTGGTTTACTTTTGTTTTTATCAGTACATTTTATTTCCTTTTCCTTATCATAATGACCCCTGGCACCACTACTCCCTGTGTTTATATAATAGATTCCCAAGATGGTCTTTAAAAATAGGGTCTGTGTTTTGCTCCTGTGGGTTCATATTGCTTAATGTTTGAATTACAAGAAAAATTTTGTTGTGAGGTCTCTTTCCATATTAAGTTTACATGTGAACAGTTAATGAGCAAGTATATTGAAATGTGGTATAGCATAACTGTTCTTACCTTCGAGGTCGTAGAGTGTTGTGGTTAAATTCATGGAATTTGTTTTTTGAGAAAGGCCTAATCTTAAATCCCAGTTACTTTACTTGCCATTGAAGTGACTTTAGGAAAGTCACTAAATCTCTCTAACGTAGTCTCATCTCTAAAATTGGAACAGTGATTGTACTTACCTCATAGAGTTGTCTTGTAGATTTAAATGAGATAAATCTGAGTATTGGAACAGTGGCTGGAACATAATTGGTTCTTAAAAGAGGCCAATTATTATCTTGATATTAAAAGAATAGAGATGATGTACCATAGTTTGATGTTTAAAATAAAATCAGCATCCAAAACAAACTTTAATTGTGATGAGCAAGAAAACAAATGTTCACTTTGCAAAGAAGTATGGATCTGCCCATGGTCATGAAGACAGTGGCTTCGCATTAACTCTGTTTAAGATGGTTTCCAAATTTACTACTAGATTGTGAAATCTCATTATGAAAACCTAGACAGAGTGATGGAGGTGGAGTTTTGTTTATAATTAGCATCTTATAGAACATCATGTTTTTAACCAGTGAGTTTTAGAACAAAAGAAAAAGATATCTTCTGGTAATAAAACTCCTTTTTCCACCTCGGATGTCACCTTCTTGGTGAGACCTGTCCTGGCAATGCCATCTAGCATTGCAATCTCCTCTCCCGACCTGGCATGCTCAAACTTCCTTTCCTTCTCACCCTTAGCGCTGATCACCATCTGATACGCTAATACATTTATTTTCTCTAATGTCCGTCTTCTAATGCTGGGATAGAAACTGCAAGGGGCCAGGATATTTGTCTGTTTTTAGTCCCTGCTCTATCTCCTATGCCTAGAACACTGCCTGTTACATAGTAATTGCTTAGAAAATATTTGTTGAATGAAGAAAGGAATAGTTCTAATTTGGAGAAATTCTTTTATATATTTTAACTGTTGTGGTAATGTTCATCCTTCTGTTTTATATCTGTTCGGTAAGAGTAATTAAGATTTAGGCCAATGTCCTTCCCGATACACTCTCAAGATTTTATAGCAGGGTACGCAGCATATGAATACATTTTTTCTTTGCCATTTATTAAGGGTTCATTCTGCGCCCGGGATATAAAATTAGTAGATTGCAGTCCTTTCTTATCGTGGGGGAGACAGCCATGTATACAAATATATAAACAGAGTCCTCGGAGTTTTTGACTTTACATGGTACAAAAGCAATATACATTGAGTAGAAACCATACTTCCATTATGCATACAGCCATTCTGTTTTTCACTTCCAGTACAATATTCAGTAAATTACATGAGATATTCAACACTTTATTATAAAACAGGCTTTGTGTTAGATGATTTTGCCTGACTATAGGATAACGTAAGTGTTCCTAGCATGTTTAAGGTAGGCTAGGCTAAGCCCTTTTGTTTGGTTAGGTGTATCAGCTGCATTTTTGACTTAGGATATATTTTCAGCTTATGATGGCTTCATTGGGACTGTAACCCCATGGTAAGTCAAGGAGCATCTGTATATGATGCACAGCCATGCGTGTCAATATGTATGGAAATGGATGTGTGCTGTCACAGAGGCTAACAGAGGGCGCCATTGGGTAGATAGGAAAGGCTTTGGGAGAAGGGTCTCATTGAGCTGTGTCTTTAATTATGAATAATGGAAGTAGGGCATCAGGGGCAGGATTATCCTCCAGCAGTACTGAACTGCACAATGGCTTTTCTTCAAAGTACTCTGCTGTGAGCACTTGGTTACCCTCACCGGAAAGCACTTTTATTTAGTGTCCTCTGCATTCATGGAACTTTTTTCAGGAGTTCTCATGGAAATTACCATGGTGTTTTTGTTAGACTGTCTACAGTAGGAAAGATGAGTTAGAAAATTTACTGAGTTCCATTTATACTCTTGTTATGACCAAGTATGTGTTTTTGAATTAGAGATTTTTCTTTTCATTATAGTCCTCATGGTCTTGAGGTATACGTAGAAAACTCAGTACCAGTTGAAGGAAGCTGATCTATTTACATTCTTATGTTTTGGACATAGAAAATTATTAGTGGAGTAATGTGTGTTTTTATTAAAAAGTGAGCTTAGATGTATTAAGTGAATCTTCAGAATATGATTTTTGCCATTTTTAAAGCCTGTTATTCTTATAGCTTCATTCTCTGCCAGATTTCTACATCATTTATCAAAATCTCTATCCCGAGGACAATAAAAGTTCAGGTATTTCACTCAAAATCATTTGTGAAAAGCACCTACATGTCATCTTCTTCCCCTTTGAATAAATTAAAGAACATATTTGTTAACTTTTTATTTATCATTGACATATTAAAATAATTATTAAGGCCGGGCACAGTGACTCACGCCTATAATCCTAGCACTCTGAGAGGCTGAGGCGGGAGGATCATTTGAGCTCAGGAGTTGGAGACCAGCCTGAGCAAGATGGAGACCCCGTCTCTACCAAAAGTAGAAAAAATTAACCGGGCATGGTGGTGCCTGTCTGTAGTCCCAGCTACTCAGGAGGCTGAGGCAGAAGGATTGCTTGAGCCCACGAGTTTGAGGTTGTTGTGAGCTAGGCTGATGCCACGGCACTCTTGCCTGAGCAACAGAGTCAGACTCTGTCTCAAAAAAAAAAATAATAACAATTTTTATTAAGATGTCACTTAAAGCAGTGCATATGGAAGGGTAAAATAGGCATCCTTGCCCTACCATAGCATACAGGCTGTAATGTATCTGTATATTTCCTAACGCAGATGATGTTTCAAAACAGGCCACTGTTCAGTATCCATCCATCCATCCATCCACTCATCTCCTAACATCTTGAACACAGGTCCTATTTATGTGCTGAAGTTACAAAGATTAATAAAACACGTCTACAATTTTAGCTGTTCACTATCCGGTGCGGTTATCTAATGTTGAATAAAAGCTGGAGACTTGCTTTTAATAAATATGTAATTTAATTTAACAAAACAGTGTTTGGGAAAATAGAATTGAAATTTGAAAGTATATCCCACTCTTGAAATGAGTACTACGTGGTACTTTGTTTCACGTTGAACATGAGAGTGGCAATGGGTGGTCATGGAGATTTTTTTAGTTTTTAAGGCAAATAGGCCCTTCTGCCTCCTATGCTTACTAGTTGTATGATAGAGAGTTATTTAACATCTTCAAGCCCCAGTTTCCTAATTTCAAAATTGAGATAGATTCACCTTGTTGGATTGTTATGCAAATTAAATAAGTACAAGTGAGAGCTTCCATCGTACTTTCTGTTTCCTTTGTACTTTTTCCTGCTTTAGGTCATGTTTCTTCAATTTGTTCAGTTCAGGTATAAATCCTCTAGCAGTGTTTGAAGGTGTGATAATCCCTTCGATTTGACAATACAATTAGAATAGTGCTTTTGGGGCTAGCAGATTTGTGGCGGTCATGCTGTTGCATTGTTTCTCACTGTTCTAAAGTGAAAGAACTTTATCACTAAAATATTTACTTCATCACGAAAGTGTGTCTCTTGGGATCAAGGACATCAGTGAGTCCAAGGACATCCGTGAATATGAGATCTAAGTGTGAAAGTGCAATAAGGATTTGGCTCGACTTCCACCATCATTATTTTTGCGATATGGTTACTCTGTAAATAAAACACTGTCATTCTCTTCCCTTAAATTTGCAGATCTTTCAGAAATCCATTTAAAGTTTAGCCCTTAACAGATGTGTTGACTCATCCCTATTACTGCTGCCACCTTATTTAGTCTACTTAAACGTTACTTGTTAATGTCTATGGGTTGCGGGAGCCACTGACTGACATGTAAGGAAGGTGCAGGTTGGGCACTGTCATAAGCCTTGTGCCATGACGGATGTTCATCAAGGTATCATGGTTACCATGGCGAGCACAGGCTGCTACCTGTCTCAGCAGCTTCCTCCTACTCTTTCCTATTTTCAGACTGCTATCTACATTCTACAAACTCATTGTCACCTCAGCTCCACCAGTGTTACCTAATTCCATCCTTGATTTCTATGCTCCTAATTGAACGTTCCTATTTTTATTTTTGGAGGAACTAAATCTCCTGAACAATTTTAAACAACGTATAATACAGTAAGCTTTAAATCTCATACAATAATAGCCTTTTCCTTTTAATATGAGCCCACTTTCAGTGTGATTCTACTTTCCATTTTGGATCATTGCATGTAATCCTCTCATAGCCTTTGAAATTCCAGATGGTGTTTGTAAATACTGTGCAAGTGGTTTTGGTAAATAAATTTTTCAACATTCAGTCTGTGATTTAATTTAAAAATCCAAGTCTCTAGGCATCAAGACACTAACTTAAAATAAGATTTTTTTTCTTTTCTTTTTTTTTTATTTCATCATATTATGGGGGTACAAATGTTGTTAAGGTTACATATATTGCCCTTGCCTCCCCTCCCCCCTTGAGTCAGAGCTTCAAGCGCGTCCATCCCCCAGGTGGTTCGAATTGCACTCATTATGTATGTATATACCCATCCCCTCCTCCGCCCTCCCACCTGCCCGACACCCGATAAATGGTATTTTGGTTTTTTTTTTGACATTTTGGTTACATTTTATATCTTTGCCTCTCCCTAGGAAGGGTTAGAAATATGCCCTTCCCGTCTATAATGCTCACCACATCCCTAAGATGTGGGTCTACCCACCCCCCCCATCCCCTGGTGAACACTACCACCATTTGAGCGCCATTATGTTAATCAGTCAGTACCAATTTGATGGCGAGTACATGTGAAGCCCATTTTTCTGATCTTGTGTCACCTCACTTTGGATAATGGGCTTAAGCTCAATCCAAGATAGTACAAGCGGTACTAGCTCGCTGTCATTTCTTACAATTGAGTAATATTCCATTGTGAACATATACCAAATTTTAATAATCCACTCATGAATTGACGAAGTTTTGAAAAATTACTTGACAAGTAAAATTGTTACTCATGTTGTTTGCAGCCTGTGTGACAGACTACTGTATTGGACAGGAGACAGCTCAATTCTTTTGGCCTAAAGAATAACAGAATTATTATATATATTAAAAAGTTCATGTGTAGTATATTTGGATATGCAGTTGATCTAAAGTAGCAATTTGTTTTCTATTTTTTGTCATATTTTTGTCAAGCAAACTTTCTGTACTGGCCTTTTGGACAATGACCAGTTGAAGAGAGAAGAGAAAAATCAACCTCCGACATAGAGCTGGAAGGGGAAAGACATGAAATTTATATAAAGAAAGTATTTTGTAAGAAAACATTATAACCCTCTTTTTTATTGCCCATTTTCTAGAAGTCTTACTGCTATTCAAGTTGAGATTATCTATTTTTTCTCTACAGTTGGCTCTATTTTAACTCTATTTCCTGTGACCATAGAGTTTTAACATGTAATGTTGAGAATTTAATTATTTTATCACGAGTAGTTTGTTGCTTTTTTTGAAGAATATATAAGCAAGAGAATATTGGTTTTAAAAAATGTGCTGTTCAGTTTTATTTTTTTCCTACAGATATGACAGTACAATTCATCCAAGGGAAGCTGCTTAGGTCTGCTAATTAAAATAATTTGTTATAGCTCCTATTTCTATAGCATTGAGAAAGAAGTTAGTTATAGGTTATCATTTCTGTGTTTTAAATGTATCTTTGTATGTGTGTACTTTTTTCTTTTGATAGTTTATAACTGGGAACTTTTAACAGGATAAAAGTTTTAATGTTTTTCTTCATCAACTTTTATAGAATATAGAATCATGCATCACTTTCTCTTTCTTCATAATGTTTATTCGCTCTTTCTTGACAATGCTGTTTAGACATTCTTCTTGATGCTTTTATTAATGAATTGCTCTTGTTTGTAATAATCCCTTCACTAGAACATTTAATAAATTCTGTAACATAGGCCTTGAGAGACTAGACAATATGTAGAAAGACTAAAAGATGCTTCATTATTCTCCCTATATTATGAATTTAACAACATTTCTAAAAATAACTTTTTTTCTGATGTGGTTTAGATCTCCATTTTAGTAATACTTAAAAGGATGATGTTGCATACTTCAGAGCAGAAATACATCATTAGGGAAAGTCTTTTGTCAGAACCTTTGAAAGCCTCATGAAGCTTTACTACTGATGATTACTGGTGACACTTGGCTTAATGTTGCAATACCAAGAAAGAATAAAATCATTTACCTAAGAAATAAAAAGGATTAATAATATGTTCATACAAGGAATGACAAAGACATTTTTCTGAGTATTATTCAACTGAAGCAGAATTGAAATTGGAAAATAACTTTTACTATTCTGGGCCCTGGCCTTGAACTTTTATCTGTTTAATGGAAATGTTAGGGTGATTAAGGTCAGCCTATTTAGAAACAACTTAGACTAGTTTGTCTCTTGATTGAAGGCACTCATTCTGTTTTGTCTAAAGAAAATAAAAGGGACAGCTGACCATCCAGATTTAAATGTTGTCTACTTCCATTTCAACCAAATAGAATCAGGATAAAAATATCCAGCAATAATGTGGGCTGCAAGGGTAGTTTGGGGTTATTGCATCAGCAATCTAAGTGGTTTTTCTGATTCCAGCTCTGCTTGCCTCCGGTCCTCTCTCTACGGCTAAAATGATCTAAGAGAAATAATTTTGGAAAAATAGTATAGAAAAGTAAAAAAGAAGGTAATAGTCTTTTATATTCTCATCATCCAGAAGTAAATAGCCTGTACATGTTGTCATATTTGCTTCCATTCTTTTTTGATTTTCTTGAAGTAAAATTACTGTATTGCATTGGCAAATAGAAATATGATACATGCAATTGTAAACAATCAAAAGAAATGCAAAAGTACTGCATCAGTGAGGTTTCACTGCAGGAAGCAAAACATTTTAGGTATTTTAAGCAGAAAGGTATTTAATTCAGGCACTTGGGCGGTTAGAAAATCCCTGAGAGGTCGGTATGAGTAAAAATCAGAGGCTACCACTGGACAGTAAATGTTAAATTGCTATCCAGAGGTCAGGAGGCTGCTGCTGTTACTGGTAGCACTGTTGCCACTGTCACAGCTGTCTCATACCTACAGGGCTGGTGAGCTGACTCTGGAATAAGGATTCTGGTCACTGTAAAAACTTATAGTGGTTGAACCTTGTTTGTTGGCTACCCCAACAGCTAGAAGGTGGCCCCTTTTCACTTTAACCTTCCACATCTGATTGGCAGAACCTAAATCACATCCCAAACTAAGGGTGTCTCGGAAATGTAGTTTTTAGCTTTCTGGCCCATTGTCCTCTGAGGGATGGGGGGACAGAGGAGGTGCACACGGATGCCAAATTGGTTGAGACAATACTCAACCAAAACATAAAACTAAAAACTCAAAAAAAACAAATCTTGAAATTCCACTTCCCAGAAATAACTATACTTAATAGGTGTACCTCATTCCAGACATACTTCCTATGCATATATACAGATCAATTGACAAAAATCCTTTAAAAAATAGGATCATGCAATAAATGGTATTCAAATGAAAAGAAATTCATTTTACCTTAATTAACATACTGACAGAATGTTTGTCAAGTATATGTATTTTTTCTTTTCTATAAGATGTATATTCTTAACCCTCTAGATTTAAGGAAAAGAGTAAAGAAAGCATTTCAGTTGCTTTGGTCAGTGGGTTTTTGCTCATCGCCCCGTTCCGGTTTAGATATGCTCCTTTGACTTCCAGCCAGGAACTGTGAACTATTCTCACTCTCAGAGTTCTCCCCTGTTCTCTCCCAAAACCTCCTAGCTTTGTCTCCAGTTCCATCCAGATTGTTGTAAAAGGTATTAATTAATTTTTTATGGTTGAGTAGTACTCTATGGTATTGATATACCACATTTTATTAATCTACTCATATACTGATGGGCACTTGGGTTGTTTCTATATCTTTGCAATTATGAATTGTACTGCAATAAACATCCAAGTGCAGGTGTCTTTTCTATAGAATGTCTTTTTTTTCCTTTGGGTAAATACCCAGTAGTGAGATTGCTGGATCAAATGGTAGTTCTACTTTTAGTCTTGAGGTATCTCCATACTCCTGAGTTTTTTTTTATTTCAACTCCATTCTTAATTCCTTCTATTTCATTGTCAAATGTACTTTCAAAAACGGTGCATAGGTGCTTTTTTGAGTTCTTTTAAGTTTTAACTGTCTGCCTGTTGTCTTTGTACATGAATAACTTGGCTGAATGATATTCTTGGGTTCCATTTTCCTTCCCTCAGAATTTTGTTCCACTGTCTTCTTTTTTATTGTGGAAAAATCTGAGGTCAGCCTGGTTTTCTCATGTTACTTTTCTATCTGGATGCTTGAACAATTCTTTCTTTAACCTAAAGTTCAATAATTTAATGTCTACCCAAATAGAAAAATTAACTTGCTGTTTAACACAGTAATTTAGATTTCTTTCTCCTCACCCATTGGTATCCATTTACTTTATGCTTTTTGACATAGTGCATTCCATAGAATAGCCACTGTTTTTCACACCAAATATAAGAGAGTATTAGAGAAGGCATTTTTCAGTTCCAAATTAATTCTGTACCTTATGAAGTGCTGAGTTTCTTACTTTATAGGTGTATGAGTGCTTGTTTTTATGAGATGGGTTTCTGCCCTCTAGGATAGAAGGTTGAAATAGGTGACCTCTAAGTTCCCTCCCAGCTCTAGTATTTCTTAATGAGTATATTGTGATGTCTGGTAAAAGCTCATACCTAGGCAATATTCTAGAGAAATCCTTTGGCCATTATGTTTGATGTAATGAAATGAACTATTTCCATTTCTTAATAATAATCTCTTAAAAACTAACTTATGAATCAACTCATCTTTCAGAAATTTTCCTCTAAGTATTTTGGATTCTGAGAAGGCTACTAAATTTGACTACTGTAAATTAAGGAAAAGTCATGTCTACAAAATTAAATTAGAAAGAGAATTCTTTAGGACTCTTTCTTTTCCTGTCCTACGTTTTTTTTTTTCCTTGAAATCTGTAAGCTCCAGATTTCCAGGCATTTTCTAGAAAGTAGACACATTATTATTTAAGTTTTCCTTAGACAATTGTATCCCATTATTTATCTGAATTTTATATATTATAGCTTTATATGTATGATTTTATTTGACAAAAAGGCTTTATTGAATTTAGCAGTTTAGCACTATGAATCTAAGTTCATATCACTTTCTAGGTGAGGAAACTAAGAAGCAGAGAAGTAAGTGATCTGCCTCAACCCAGCCAGTAAGCCAGACAGCCTGATTCCTAATTTTTATGCTTCTTTAGCCAAACAGCGCTGGGAAATGAAAGCTTAGATCCTTCTTTGTTCAAAATTTACCATGTTACGTACATATTTCTAAATACGAGAGATACATTTTTGTTTTGAAGTAACTATAATTATTACCAAATGAATTTCACAATTTCATCATTATTTTTTATATTTTCATCGTAGGTTGCCATGCTACTAAGGAAAAGTTTTCTATTTTTAAAATTATTTTTGTGTATATCAGTATGACTTCCTGTTTTATTCACCGAGTAAGCCATTACTATGATTATTTCTTTGGATGTCCAAATTATCTCAGGTCATCCAGTAGGAGCCCCCTCAGGCTGGTTTCTCCATTCTTCTGATATGTCCCCATCATTCTTAAACTATTGGCTTTCTGGCAAATTGAGACATCCCAAGTTTATCTTGTTCTTTCTTTGCCCTAGCCTTTTTTTTTTAAAAAAATAAATTTTTAAAATTATTTTTAAATTTCAGAATATTATGGGGGTACAAACATTTGGATTACATATATTGCCTTTGCACTGCTGCTCAAGCCAGAGCTACAATTGTGCCCATCCCCCAGAGAGTGAGCTCAGCACCCATTAGTTGTGAGTTTACTCATTCCCTCCATCCGCCTCCCACCTGCTCGGCACCCAGTGAATATACTTCCATGTGTGCACTTAAGTGTTGCTTAGTTAGTACCAGTTTTGCCCCAGCCTTGAAGTAAGCCCTTTCTCCAAGGAGCCCTGCTTCGTTTTTATAAAGATTAGTATTTACACACATTTACCTCTATATTTCTGTATCAATTCATATTGGAAGCCACGAGTTCATACAGGTACCTTTGATTCCAGTCCAACCCCACAGGTTTCTTCAAGTTTTCTCTCTCCTCAAACAGTGAGAAACTAGGCTTCCAATATCCTCAATCTATTTCCTTCTCACATCAGTCCCCTCTGTTGCTGTCCTCACTCTAGCAAGGCTCCCATGTCTGATGCTGGGCTGTACACGTATCCTCCCTGTTTGGCTTGGGCTCAGCTGACACTGGCCTGTGTGGAGACCTTCATTGTCCTTCTTGGCCCCTGACACCCCACACTTGTCTACTTTGCTCAACCCCACCTAATAGCTTTTGGACTGAGTTGTTAAAGAAGGAAAAAGGGGGGGGGCGCCAAGGGCAATATACATAACTTTAACATTTGTACTCCCATAATATGCTGAAATAAAAAAAAGAAGAAAAAACATATTACATTTTTACTGGTAGCATAATAGTACAAAGTAAAGCTACTTTTTGAAATATTTTTCTAGACCTTCCAATTATATTTTTAATGACCTCCTTTATGTTCTTAAGATTTTCATATGCCTTGGTATTTATTCTTATGTTATTTCCCTTATTATCTCAAATTATGTTCAGTCATCAATTTCTATTCATATTATCAGGGTTTTTTTCCTCCCAGAGTTAATACATTTATAAGGCAGAGGCCCAACTTTAAAAACTTTAGTTTATGGTGCAGTCATTTTTTGTTTTGTTTTTTTGTGTGTGTGTGTGTTTTTTAGCTTATGCATGTTTGGCTCTCTCTGCTTGTCCTGTAATAGGATTCATGTTTGTAAAATAATTCTAGCTTGTTCCAAGTAATCATTAATATTTTAAAATTGTCATTTTTTTTACCACATTCTAGAATGCTATCTGTTTAATGTATAATGTATTAAGAAATGTCAACACTCTATGTTGACATCTCTCAGAGGTTAGATACCCCTACTATGGATGTCAATAATAGTCTGTATTTTCCTTTTCTTTACATTTGCAAATTGCATTGTCAGTTTATATTTGTTTCCTCACTAAAGCCTCCAAACCTTGCTTGCTTGGCTTAAGTGTCCCTGGGGCTTAGCACAGGGCTTGTTGAAGTTCTTTTGAAATGAATTGAAGAAATGTGAATATGAGTAGTCCGTTCTAGGTCTTCAGGATAATGGAGAGCTAAGAGGGTTTATGCCAGAGGCTCTCACTGCTGAGACTTTTCTGGTTTTGATCTTTAGGAAAAAAGCTTAAATTCAATTTTAGCTAGAGTACATCCTAGTAACTTACTTGAACATATGTAGTACTTCGGGACTCTGTAAAAACAAAAATGTTAAGATCATGGAGATTTTAAAAGATTAGTGAACATAAATGAGAATGTTTATTTTAAAAATGGCACTTTTAGTAAATATGTTGCCAGTTGTTGGCATTTTAAAATGTTTGAGAGGCAAAAAACAAAAGCAAAAGAGAGAGAGAGAGAGAGATTTGTTTTGTGCTTCAAGGAATCTGCAGCTTAAATGGGGAGAAATCTGGAGGGTAGTGATGGAGAGTGTGACATCAGGAGGTCCCTGAAACTCTTTTTTTTCCGTTTGCAAAATGGTGACATCCTCCCTTTCTATTTTATTCAGCTGTGAGACTCAAATGGAGAAATCTTAGAAACCATAAAGAATTATGCACATGCAAGGTGGGGTTATTTTTCCTGTTTGGTAATGCAGGGAGTTGTGGTTGCGCCCTGGATTCACAGTGCCTCTGGCGCTGCTGCAGCTGGCAGGGGGTGGCCCCTGGAGGGAGCGGGACACACCCTAAGCTGGGGAGGGGGGTCCCCAGGCGCCACCAGCCATGCACTGGGGTTTCTGTGGCCTCCATGAGCAACTCGTTGCTCCTTGGGAACCCGTGGCTGTCCCACGGACCCACCCCCTCTTATTTGCTGGCCCCATTTCCTTCCACTTAGTCCTTTCCCTCCTCTTGCTGCTGCCTGGGGCTCTGTTTTCTGGGGAGCCTGAGCTAGTAGACAGACAACTTTCTCTGTCTTTAAAAGATCTAAAGAAATACTGAAAACAAACAAACAAACCCCAGACCCCCCCACCCCTCAAAAAAAGGAAAAGAGACCACCCCCAAACAGATCCTATTTTCTCAAGACTTATACAAAGTAAGAAATAAAAGTGGAATTGGTGTTAAGCCCATTTCTGAGAAGCACTAGGGGCACAGGAGCAGCCTGGGCATCCCTGGTGGAGACAGTGACCCAGCAGGCAGGCAGACTGAGCTAAGCCGTAAGTAGAAACTGGTCCCTAAACTTTAATCACAATCTAGATGAAAGTATGGTGATAATAGAACACCTGGTCATCCATATTCATGTCAATATATTAAATATTTTTTTTTTTTTAGACAGAGTCTCGCTTTGTTGCCCATGCTAGAGTGAGTGCCATGGCGTCAGCCTAGCTCACAGCAACCTCAAACTCCTGGGCTCAAGCAATCTTTCTGCCTCAGCCTCCCAAGTAGCTGGGACTACAGGCATGTGCCACCATGCCCGGCTAATTTTTTCTATATATATATTCATTGGCCAATTAATTTCTTCCTATTTATAGTAGAAACGGGGTCTTGCTCTTGCTCAGGCTGGTTTCGAACTCCTGACCTCGAGCAATCCGCCCGCCTCGGCCTCCAGAGTGCTAGGATTACAGGCGTGAGCCACCGCACCCCGCCAATATATTAAATATTTAACAGAAAGCACATAGACATTTATACATATGTGTACTTTATATGTTTACTGATACTTGCACCTTAAAGTGATTTAAGAAGAAAAAATTTTTTGCCATGTTTATTCACAGGTATCTCTTGGAAGTTCTTTGCCGTTCTATGTTAATGCTGTCCAAACCGAAATAGTACAATCTGTTCTTTTTTTCTCTGATACTACATCTTAGGAAATGATCCCATCTGCTATTCAGTGTTGTATATAAGAGTGCTTGTGTGTTTTTTAGTTTAGGTGTAAATATTTAAAGCTACCAGATTTTTTAAGGGAAGTTATTCACAATAGCCTCATTCATCTTAAAGAGTTTTACAATTAAAAATTGATACTAAGGTTAACTTTATATAAACATAAGATGTAATTACCTAGAAATGTATTTTAATGTATTTAAGCTTTAACACAGTAGAGCATTGCATTCTTTTCAGTCTGAACAAATATTTAAATAACCTTGATGCTTATATTTTTGAAATATAATTTTATAGTTAACAAATATCCTGTGAAGGTTGGAGCTAAGGATTAGACTTTTTCCTCCCCCAGACTGGTAGCATGAACATAGTTTATATACCTCTAATAATTTGGGTTGACAGTGTTCTGGCAGAAGGACAAGGACCTAGGTTCTAATAATACATGAGATATATAGCAATTTGAAAAACAGATGTTAGTGGCTAAATTAATCTTGCTTTAGTAGCCCAGTGAAAAGTTTCATAATGACTGTTCTTAGTAAAAAAGTCATCTTTAATCCTGTAAATAGACATTGTATGTTCACCTTGGATTTCTGTTTACTCTTTTTGCTCATGGTACTTTACATTGCTATGTTTATGTTTATCCCTACTTTTTTTTTTTTTTTTTGAGACAGAGTCTTACTCTGTTGCCCCAGCTAGAGTGCTGTGGCATCATTGTAGCTCACTGCAACCTCAAACTCCTGGGCTCAAGCAATCCTCCTGACTCAGCCTCCCAAGTAGCTGGGACTACAGGTGCATGCCACCACTCCCAGCTAATTTTTTCTATTTTTTCTAGAGGGGTCTTGCTGTAGCTCAGGCTGGTGTCAAATACCTGAGCTCAAATGATCCTCCTACCTTGGCCTGCCAGAGTGCTAGGATTACAGGCTTGAACCAATTTACCTAGTATTAAACATCAGTCATCCATTTTGAGCTACTGGTCCATTTTATGAATTGAGGCTATGATACAACATAAAAATATAAGTTTAGGCTTTATTAATGCAAATGATATAAAATTGTTACCTGAGACATGCTAGAGTATTATCATCTAAATAATAGTTGGAGTATACTGACCAATACAATCTTTATAGGGCATGTGAAACCCTTGAGAATATAACAGTGTAGATAAATTGTAATTAATATTATATTTCATATGTGTGAAGTATGAGTGAACAAAATAGTTTCATGGATTCCCTTCTTCCCTTCTCTCTATGCCTCTCCTCCCAAAATGGCCATCCTGTCTGTGAACTATTCTAGAAACTGCCCAGGAAAGCCATGGCTCTGTCAAATATACTTTGAGATACATTGATATAAAGGGAAAAGTACAGTGATTGCGATTTGGAGTTTGTGGCAGTAGGTAGTTTGAAAGCTCTGATCAGTCTCAAAGGATTAAGTGAAAGTGGGTGGGTCAGTGGGCCAGCTATGGGTTTGTAGGGAGACCATGTGATACAGCAGACATACATCTTGAAATGTTAGAAGAAATGATTGAAGATGGTAGGTTTGCAGCAGAGTAAGTCTTTTATGTGGATGGAATGGATTGTTTTGGAGGGAAAAACGTAAAGTAGAACTAACATTTTCAAAGGCAACACAACAAGGGCAGAGGGTTAACTCTGACACATAATTCTTTTTTTTTTTTTTTTTTGTGAGACAGAGTCTTGCTTTGTTGCACAGGATAGAGTGAGTGCCGTGGCATCAGCCTAGCAACCTCAAACTCCTGGGCTCAAGCAATCCTACTGCCTCAGCCTTTCGAGTAGCTGGGACTACAGGCATGCACTACCATGCCCGGCTAATTTTTTCTATATATATTATTTGGCCAATTAATTTCTTTCTATTTATAGTAGAGACGGGGTCTCACTCTTGCTCAGGCTGGTTTCAAACTCCTGACCTTGAGCGATCCGCCCGCCTTGGCCTCCCAGAGTGCTAGGATTACAGGTGTGAGCCACCGCGCCTGGCCCTGACACATAATTCTGAACTTTTTGCATGAAGCTAGGAAAATACCTTTCCAAAGATATGTGTGTGTGTGTGTGTGTGTATCTATATTTTTATCTCAGCTGTTAGACTTCAAGTTTATGATAAGGGCAATAAGAACAGGGATCTTTTATACATCTTTGTATCAACCTTGATGCCTAAAACATTTCCTTAGATATAATCAGATATTTGTTAAAGTGTTTATTAATGAGTGAAGAAGCGGGCAAATCTCATTTGCCATTTCTCTTACTTTGAAATCTCTGTAATACTGATACTAGGACAGTCCTGAAAGCTATAGTAGCTTAATCATTACACATCAACCTGAAGATTGCTTTCTTATTTTATATGGTTTTGTACACTGAGGAAAAAATTATTAATAATATATATCCTTCCAACTACAATTTTTTTCCCAAGCAAACAACAGACATTAGTTACAGTGTGTTCTTTTTAAATTGATTTGATACAAGTAAATATTAGAAAAATGACACAAAAGTGTTAATCGATAACAAGAAAATAATTCACCTATGGATACAGTGGAGTAACAGGGACTTTGTACCTTAAAGAACTATCCTACACAATGGTTTTCAGTTAACAAGCAGCACATGACAATAATCCCTTAGAGAAAGAGAGAAAACCAACCAAACCAACCAAGATGTGAGCCCTGTGATCACCCCAACTTACTGCCTAGAGAGAGGTGAACCCTCTTTCCCAATAACTGATAGAACAAGTAGACAGAATATCAATAAGGATATTAAGACTTGAACATCATTATTCACCAACTTGACCTAATTGATACTTGCCGAGCTCTCAACCCTAAATAGCAGGATACACATTCTTTTCAAGTGTATTTCCCAAGATAAGCCATATTCTGGGCAATAAACAATAAATACATCTTGATAAATTTAATGCCCTTGCTTTTTAGGGCTGTGGTGACAAATCATCACGAACATGATTGGCTTAACACAACACAAATTCATTATTTTACAGTTCTGGAGGTCTAAAGTTCAAAGTAGTTCTCACTGGGCTAAAATCAAAGTCCCTGCAAAGCTGTGTTCCTCCTGGAGGCACTAGGAAGAGAATCTGTTTCCTTGCCTTTTCCAACCTTGCCTTTCCTTTTCCAACCTCTAGAGGCCACCCAAATTCTTGGCTTATAGTTCCATTCCTTTATCTTCAGTGGCAACAATGTCTAGCTGAGGTTTTCACTCACACCACCATCTCTTGGGTTCTCTGTCTTCTGCCTTCCTCTTCTGCTTATAGAAGGACCTTTGTAATTACACTGGGCCCACCTGGGTAATTCAGACTACTTGACCCTTCTAAAGGTCGGGTAATTAGAAAATTTAATTCCATCTGGAACCTTAATTCCCCTTTGCCACATAAGGTAATCTAGTCACAGGACGTGAGGATTAGAACATGGAATCTTTGTGGAGGGACATTATTCTGCCTACTACATTTAAAATGCTTGACATCATGTCGAATATATAATCTGACCACAAGGGAATTGAAGTAGGAAAAAACCCCAGATTGTTATTTGGAAAACTCTCAAAGATTTGAAAACCAAGCAACACACTTCTAAAATAGTCCATGGGTCCAAGAAGAAATCACAAACCTAATTCCAAAATATGTGGAATAGTAGAGTAAATTCCCAAAGCTGATTGGGAAAAGGTAAAGATGTAGCTATTTTGTGGAGCAGCAGACCTGGCACCCGGAGAAGGAAACCTTTAGACTTCAAGAGGTTAAGAGTGGGGGACAATTTTCTTTTCTGACTACAACCTGAAAAACTGTCCTATGATCTGTCCGTTGAGGGGCAGCTGACCTGCTGCTGAATTTGTCATTGCCGTTGAGGCTATGAAATCAGAAAAACTCGTGAACAGGGAATGTTCAGAACTATTCTACTGTACCTCCTGCTATTAACAGAAGCTCTGGAACATGGACATCTTCATACATCTACAGATAGTAATACATGGTGTGGCATAACTTTGTCTCTATCTGACTAATAAAAATTCATTTGCTTCTCCTATGGCCCCCAGAGTCTTGGGTTGTATGGCAATACATGTAATACATAGTTGAAGCTGCTGCCCGTGTGGCATAAACAAACCAATGTCCCTATGATTCAAATCAAGTTTAACAATAAATCTTGAACTGGAGTGGCTTGTGCTCCTTCATATTCTGTGTTTATATGTAGGGGAGAGTAGGCCATGTAATATTTCTCCATTGGGTATAGAGGTTGCTTTCTGGTCTATCTATTCCTCCTGCAATTATTGACAGTATACAAATCAGCAGATCATTTTTTTCTTTTAACAGATTTAGGGGGCACAGGTTGAATTATGTGGCACGTATATGTTGTATTAATGTGTAGCGGTGAAGTCTGGACTTTTAGTATATCATCACCGAAATAGTGTACGTTGTACTCCATGGGTAATTCTTCATCCCTCTCACTCTCCCCACTTCTGAGTCTCCAGTGTTCATTATGCCACTGTGTATGTCCTTGTGTAACCGGAGTTTAGCTCCCACTTAAAAGTGAGAACAACATGTGGTATTTTTCTGTTCCTGAGTTATTTCACTTAGGATAATGGCCTCCAGTTCCATCCAAGTTGCTGCAAAAGACATTATTTCACTATTTCTTATCACTGAGTAGTACTCTATGGCATATATGTACTACATTTTCTTTATCTGCTCATTGGTTGATGGGCATTTAGGTTGATTCCATATCTTTGCAATTGTGAATTGGGCTGCAATAAATATATGAGTTCAGGTATCCATTTGATATAATGATTTCTTTTCCTCTGGGTAGATACCCAGTAGTAGGATCACAGGATCGAATGGTAGATATACTTTTATTTCTTTGCAAAATCTCCATGTTGATCTCCATAGAAGTCGTGCTAATTTACAGTCCCACCTACAGTGTATAAGTGTTCCCTTTTCACCATAAGGTGAATCCTAGTGTTCACTCCTAGATGATCTATTCAAAATGTGAGAATCAGCTTACTGTTCTGGTTCCTCTCCATGGAGGAATCACATGCTACCTGTGTCTAGTTGGCCGTCTTGACCCTATCCTCCAGGAGATTATTTTAAACTTCATTGTATAGGTTGTAATGGATAATAGACTGCTCTGTCCTTAGACTATATCCTGGATGTCTGAAATCAAACCTACTGGTCATCCCTTCCCCTAAGACATACTCGCATTTGGCTGAGTCCATGAACCTAGAAGGCATAGTTGTGGTCAGTACTGCAGGCGGCCCTCGTCTTGCTGCATGGAGTCCTAATAACAGTAACTTTCATTAAATGCTGTGTGAAACAAATTAAACAGGTTTGGTTCTAGCCTCTGTCAGTCATATTAATTAGAATGGCCACCGGAGTTGTATACTCATGTGAAAATTTGCCAGAAACCAAATGGCTTAGGAAAAAGGAGTAGATGGTTGAGAGAGACAGTTCACATGTAAACTGTCACATGTGAACTGTCACTGTGAACTGACAGTTCACAAACATGTGCTCCTGTACATGTTTGTGCATATGACAGTGATGCAGGGCCCTTTTTACCTGGGCCATTTCCTAGCATTTTATTTGTAGGGAGTAACCATGAAGGATGAGATAATGTCTCCCTGTGGGACAAGGAGTAGGCTGGCTTACTGCTTGCTACAAAGTGTTGGATTCCTCAAGCTCATTGTTCTTCTCCTGCAATACAACCTACTGCCTGCACAGGCATCTATCCAGGCATCACCCATGTGACTTAGGGACAAGAGGAACTGGTGCAAGCATGTTCACAATGTTTGCTGTGCTAAGGGTGATCAAGACCTTTTTCTCTGACCCAGGAATGTTGTGTCCTCTGCCAGCATCCAAGCAACAGTAACAAGCTAAATTATTGTTGAGGGCCTAAATGCTGAATCCCTCAGACTGACAATTAAGACAAGGATGTCTACTCTCATTATTTTTATTCAGCATCAAACTGGAGGTCCTAGCCAGTGCAGTGAGACAAGAAAAAGAAACAAAAAGCCATGCAATTTGGAAAGAAAGAAGTAAAACTTCTTTATTCAGATACAATGTAATTATTTATCTAGAAAATGTGAAGGAATCTACAAAATAGCTACTAGAAATAGTAAGTGGATGTAACAGTGTCATAGAGTATAATGTCAATATGCAAAAATCAAAAGTATTTCTGTATGTTAGTAATAAACAATTGAAAACTAAAATAAAAATAATACCTAAAATAGCATTAAAATTATGAAATGCCTAGTAATACATTTTTAAAAATTGTATGCAAAACTTGCATAGTGAATATTATAAAACACACAAAGATGGAAAGAGGTCTTGGGTTCCTAGGCTGAAAAATTAATATCGTTAAGATATTAATATCCATACTACCTAAAGTGAACTACTGATTCAATATAATCCCTATCAAAATCCCAATGGCATTTTTTTCTCAGAAATAGAAAAATGCATCCTGAAATTGATTCATATAAAATCTCAATATGAGATTTTATATTGAGACCCTGAATAGACAAAATGATCTTGAAAAAGAACAAAGTTGGAGGTATCACACTTCCTGATTTCAAAATTTATAATCTATGGTAATCAAAACAGTGTGTTATGGGCATAAAGACAGTAATATAGACCAGTGGAATATAATAGAGAGCCCAGAAATCAACTGATGAACCTATGGTCAAATAATTTTCTGCAAAGGTACCAAGACTATTGAATAAGGGAAGGACAGTCATTTTAACAAAGTGTTCTGGGAAAACTATATATCTACATGCAAAAGTATGACATTGGACCTTTACTGCAATGGTCGGAATATTTTTTTTTTGTCTACTCTAAAGTTCGTATTGAAACTTAATTGCCAGTGTGATGGTATTAAGAGAAGGGGCTTTTAAGAGATGATTGAATCATGGAGGCAGAGCTCTCATGGATGGGGTTAGGGCCCATATAAAAGGGTTTGAGCCTGGCACAATGGCTAATGCCTATAATACCAGCAACTCAGGAGGCTGAGGCAGGAGTATCACTTGAGGCCAGGAGTTTGAGACCAGCCTTGGCAACATAGTGAGACACCATCTCTAAAAAAATAAAAAATAAAAAAAATTAGCCAGGCGTGGTGGCACATGTCTGTAGTTCTAGCTACTTGGGAGGCTGAGGTGGAAGGACCAGTTGAGCGCAGAAGTTCAAGGCTGCCCTCCAGCATAGGCAACAGAGTGAGACCCTGTCTCTTCAAAAGAAAGAAAGGGTTTGAGGGAGTAGGTTTGCTTTGGCATTGTTCTCTGCCATGTGAGGATGCGACATTTCTCCCTCTGGAGGATCCAGCAACAAGGAGTTATCTTGGAAGCAGAGAGAGCAGTCCTCGAGAATACTAAGGCTGCTGGCAACTTGATCTTGGACTTCCCAGCAGTCAGAACTGTGAGAAATAAATTTCCATTGTTTATAAATTACCCAGTCTGTAGTATTTCATTATAGCGGCACAAATGGACTAAAAATATTACCTTACACTCTATACAAGAATTGACTCAAAATCAATCAAAGATGTAAACATAAGAGCTAAAACTATACAGCTCTTAAAAGAAAACAGGAGAAAAGCTTCATTACACTGAATTTGGCAATGATTTCTTAGATGTGACACCAAAAGCACAAATAATAAAATATTTATTGAACCACATCAAAATGAAAAACTTCTGCATGTCAAAGAACATAATCAACTATGAAAAGGCATCCTAAGAATGGGAGAAAATATTAGCAAATCACATATCTGATGAGTGGTTAACATCCAGAATATGTAAAGAACTCCTACAATCTGACAACAAAATACAAATAACCCAATTTAAAAAATGGACTTGAATAGACATTTCTCCCAAGAATATATATAAATCATCAGCAAACACATGAAAAGGTGCTCAATATCACTGATCATTAGGGAAATGAGGATCAAAACCTACTATTAGAAAAAAAAAAAAGGAAAAGGAAAAGGAAATAGTAAGTGTTTGTTGGAATGTGGAGAAATTGGAACCCTTGTGCACAGATGCTGGGCATATAAAATGGCGCATCCGCTGTGGAAAACAGTACAGTGGTTCCTAAAAAAGTTAAATACATAATTACCATATGATTCAGTCATTCTACTTCTGGATATATACTCAAAGGTATTGAACGTAGGCTCTTGAAATGATATTTGCACATCCATATTCATAGAACTATTATTCACAGTAGCCAAGGGTGGAAACAACCCAAGTGTCAATGAATGGATGATTGGATAAAGAAAATGTGGTGTGTACATATATTATTCATCCTTAAACCAGAAGGAAATTATGACACATGCTACAGCATGGATGAAACTTGAGGACTTTATGCTAGGTGAAATAAGCCAGCCACAAAAGGATGAATATTATATGATTTCACTTAATTGGAGGTACCTCGAGTGGCCAAACTCATAGAGACAGAAAGTAGAATGGTGGTTGCCAGGGACAGGGGAAAGAGGACATGGGGGTTGTTCAATGTGTATAGTTTCAGTTTTGCAAGATGAAGAATTCTGGAGATTGGTTGCACAACAATGTGAATGTGCTTAACAGTACTGAACTATACACTTAACAGTGTTTAAGATGACAAATTTTATGTGATACGTATTTTACCACAATAAAAAAACTTGCAGAAACTATAGAAAGACAATGTTAAAATAGTGCTCGACAACAATTGATCAGATCTGGTTATACTTTGAGATTTTTAAGCAGCTTTAAGATGCAAACGTTGATGCAGAATTTTTAGTACAATTTTCATCTTTAAATATACATTTTTCCAATCATAAATTAGAGCTGGATTTGGGGGACATACTAGAATTTAGTGTGGGTCTGTGAAAAGCATCAAGAACTGCAAAGAGGTCTGTTTTGGTATCTATGCAGTAATGCTTTGTTGAATTTCCATGCTTCAGAAAGGGGCTATATCTTATCTTCCTATTTCTCACAGGCCTAGATCTGCATAATGAACTGAGCGTTATCTGTGTTGGGTAGAGTTAAGAGCCAAACGTGCAACAGTGTACCATTTACAAGTTTTATTTAAAAAGGAGATTTGAATTTTTATACAGTCAAGTTTCTGCCAAGAGAGAGATTCCAAATTAATTTTTGTTTATGCCAAACCCATATGTTGTTTTCCACAGTCTCAGAAAGACGTGCAAATTGACAGATTCCTACATCTGTATCCCACAGGATACATATGCAGCATAGCTACCACTCATTTATTTCCTGCCAGCTTTTTAGTAACTGTGTTTTAAAAGAAAACCCGTAGAAAGGTAGCAGAAAACAAATGGATAGTGAGGTATGTGTCAGCTGATTCCCTGACTATAGAAACCCTTGAAATAAGGCAACAAACTTCATAATGTGGGAGAGGAAGGAAGAGCTGGGAGCAAGATAGGAAGGGGACATGGAAAGACCAGTGGACTCTCTCTCCTAAGACACTTTACCTGCTTTATAACTTGTTTGTATTCTTACTGCAGAAAGCTTTGCTATAATACTTTCTTAGATATAGCAGCTGCTCAATAAATGTTGACTACTTTTAATGAGTGCTTAATACTCATTAAGAAAGAAGAAATTAAGGAAGAAGAAATTAAATGTTAGAGTTAGGAATTGTGTTTCTAGCAGTGTTCATCTGTGTTTTAAATTGAATTAGACACTGGTGATTAGTAATTTTTTGTTCCTTGCAATTTTCTTCTATCTTCCTTCTCCTTCAAAGAAAAGCCAACAAACCTATTCTATTATTCTTAAAATGAATTTAAAATGTTACCACTTCTATGTATCTTTGTGAATGTGTATCTTTTTATATTTATATATTCCACTTCTATAAGACAGTTTTTGATTTGGTATTTGTGGATAACCTTTAGCCTAATAATTGCCATAATTACAATTTAATTAAGGTTATAACCTATTTCACTAATTGACAGGTAACAATGCATTTGTTGGTATTCTAGTTTAAAAGTTTGATAGAACCAAATCTCTGTCTAAATTTAGAGAACAAATGTCTAATTATTTGAAATTATGTTGCTTTAGTGTTGCTTGTTATTCTCTTAATAGAAATAAAATTTTTTTGATTTTATGAATAATTATGTTCTGATTTGTGTAAAATCAGTAGCTTTAGGTTATGACAAGTAATTTTAAAGAGATTTCAAGTTTAATCAGACCGTATTTATGTGGTAAGCTTATCACAGTCACTCCAGACTTGCCTGTTTTCTATTATCAATGAATTTCAATAACTTCTATTCAATAATGTAATGCATGGCACATTCTTCAAGGTGTAGTAAAATTTGCAAAGATGAATAAAATTGCTGCCTTACTGGAAGGTAATGTTCTTGTTACTTGACTGAGGACCAGTTGAAGGTGAAAGTGTCATTCGAAGTGGGGTTGAGGGGAACCCAAGAGAAAAGAAAATGTGCAGAGATTATTCAGGGACTGACAGATTTGATCATATAGGAAGAGAGTCCTGTGCAGTGGGCTTCCATGTGTGAAGGTGGTTCTGTTTTTCTCTTACACTAGACTGACAGTTCAGCTGGGTTTAGATTTCTAGGTGGGAAACCACTTCCCTCTCGGAACATTGAAAGCATTGTTCCACTGTCTTCTCTAGCTTCCAGAATCGAGAAATCTTTTACAATATGGATCTTTAATGCTTCATGCAATTTCCCCCCCTCTTCTCTCTGGAAACTTTCAGGATCTTTTCTTTTCCTCGGGGATCTGAAACTTCGCAGTGAAATTCTTGTGGGTTTATTTTTATGCATTGTGTGGGCTTTTTGTATCCCCTTTCAGTCTTCAGTTCTTGGAAGTCATCTTGAATTATCTCTTCCTTCTGTTTTCTCTGTTCTTTCTTTTTGGAATCATTATTATTTGGATATTGGGCCTCCTCCATTAATTTTCCTATCCTCCTTACCTCCCCCATTTTCCATCATTTTGTCTTTTCATTCTGTTTTCTGGGAGATTTTCTCAATTTTATTTTCCGACTCTTCTACTGCATTTTAAAACATTTCTTGATGAATACATAAAGATAGATAAATACACATATATTCCTATGTACAATACACACACAGGACAAGGACACACTTGACGTTTACTGGAATCTCTGTGTCTATGCAGGTGGGACTTGTCATCTGTGTGCTTCACTGTTTAATCAGACTAGTGATTTTGCTGGTAACCTCTGATATCAGTACCTCTAAGTCTTTTCTCTTCACTTTGTCAGCTCCTCAGAGAAGACTCTTCCAATGGAAAGTTGTAGCCCTGGCTGCCAGTGACTTGGCCCACTGAGCAGAGAGTCTGGGGAGCTCTCAATATTCAACATGTAAAATTTTGTGTAATATTCCTTTTTTTTCAATGATACATCCCTGCCTTTGGTTATTCTTGGGTCTGCTATTCTAGGCATTCTGTGTTTGACTCACTCCAGAAAACCCCAGTCTTATTCCGAGGTGAGGGAGGGCAGTTGTGGTCTATGTAGAGCTGAAGAAATTGGGAATAGAGGTGTTGAAGGGATGGGGAGAAAAGGAAGCTTAGTGATTCTAAACCAGATTTTCAACCTGTCTTTTTTAGCTTCATCTTTACCCTGGCATCCAGAGGTATCTGGTACTGCCAGGTTTTGAGCCATTTGAGGATTGCTTGTTCAAGTGGGATGATTTTTCAACTATTCCCCACTGCTGTTGTGGTTGTGCTAAGTCAATTCTCACTTGTCCATATAACTTTTTATCTTACAAAATTTTGCAGCTCTTGTATTTTCTCCCATTTTGTTCATCCTTGCAGTTTTATGCCTTTTTAGAAATGTCTTTACTATAATTTGGAAGTAATGGGAATAAGTAGAGCTAAAATCGTGCGTTCCATCAGCTATTTTTAATTGGGAATTTGGGAAATTAAAACTTTACACAGTTGATTAAATAATATCACAATTTAAAAATTAATACTTAAAAGGTTGTTAATGTATAGTGGCACTGGTGCCATATTTTAAGAGCCATTCCTTTTGATGACATCTCTAAAATCAATTAGAAGACTCAAGTGTATGATTCAAGTCTTCCTTTTCTTCATGTTTTTAGTGTAATGCTACTCTTTGTAATCTAAATGATTCAATGAATACTTAGTAAGTATAAAACATTTACCCTTAACTTTTTTAGTAATATATATTTGTATTAAAAATCCATCAATTTAGCACATATTTAAGTGCATATTATGTGCTAGTACTATATGAGGTCATTATATTCTTAAGCTAAAGTCAGCACTTCAGAGTTACCGTTAGGTGAGAAAAATAACTTTTAATATCAAAGGACATGTTCTAGAAGCATACCCAAGTGCATATGGAGTTATTAAAAGAGTTTTCTTGTTGGAAAAATTACAAATTCACAGGAAACATGATTAAATTCCAAATTTTATATTAGACATAAGTGCTATAGAAGGTCATAGTAGAGAGAAATCAGTGTGTGCCAGTATGGCAAAAGGAAGCTTCATCTCAACTTGGGTAGCCTCTTGTCAAAAATACACGTTTAAAATTGAGCTCCTCATCTTCTCATCCTCTCTGATTCAGAGAGACACAGGTTTGCAAGTCACTTGAAAGGTGCTCAGTTCACTGGCTCTTTCCTGGCTGATGTCATCCCATCCTGCCTATGTTTCTTTATTCCATACCATCAAGCCTTGTTAATTCTTCCCTTGGAAAATGTCTTCAGTTTGTCCATTCAGTTCTAGCATCTTGACATGTTTATTTAAGCACTGACTATATGACAGTTACTGTGCAGAGGCTTGGGGCTGAATAAGGGTCTCGAAGGAGGCTGTACCCCTTCATGGGTGCAGTAGACATGGACATGGAACATTTCAGGAAGAAAGTGGAGTGTCAGGACACTGTTCACGTAGGATCCTATGGCAGTGTGGAGGACTGGGGAGAAGACCTGAACAGCAGAGGGTATCTGGGCATAGTTCAGTGTTGCCAAAGCGTAAGTGGCGATGCTGAGGCCGTTATCACTGCAGGTGAAGCAGCACTAGTGAGCAAAGGTGATTGCTTGAAAGATATTTCATTCATTTAACAAATATTTATTGAGTGCCAACTATGTGCCAGCCAACTGATTTGCAACTAGATGCGGCAGTAAATCGTAAGTGTGGTAAATAAGTCAATGTTCCTGCGAAGATGGAAAGTGCTATGGAAAACTGTAAAGCAGGATGATGGCCTTGGGGAATCTCAGCGCCTGACCTGGGGCTGAATGCTTTTCACGTTGCATCCACAGAGCCCCGGGGGCTGCAGAAGTGCTTCGGGGGGCTCTGTAAGAATTTGTGCCAAATTTCATTTTTTAAATATGCTTTAAAACATTTCAAAAACTGTAATGAAAAACAGCACGGACAAACGTATATATTATAGATGAAAATTTACACTTTAGGCACCACCAAAGCATTAACTTGTGGCGCCATAATCATGTCTAGAAAAGGTGCGGATTTCAAAACAATTTTGTTTGTACTAATTGACTTCATAATAATTCACTTCACCCACTTACATTAATAAAACATCTCATTTACACATTTTGTCTATGGAGAATCTACTGCTAAAATTATTTGAAAACCACCTTGTAGAGAGTTCAATCCCCCTTACTCTTGGGCGAGCATAGTTGCCTTCAAACTTTCTCCTTTCTAATCTCTCTTGCATACCATTGCTGGAGTTAGTTTTCTTAAAATACTAAAGCTTTTAATTAAATGCTTGAAACCCAAACCCTATTTTTGGGGAAAGTAGACTTAGATATTAGTTATAGCTCTGCCACAAAATGCTCTGTGACCCCGAGCAAGTCTTTGTTTTCTCATACTCCCATAACATCCCCTGTAAGCTGTTGGTGGTCTTAATGATCTGTCTCTAGCTTATCCACCTAGTTCCCTCTCCTCCCCCACTAATCTATGCCTTTATCCTCTGCTCTAGTCTGGCCATTCTTGTCACTCCTGTCTCTTCCCTTCCCCAAGCACACACCATTTGCTGCTTAATTATGCTTTGCATATATTCATGTTATTTCCCCAGCCCCGACTGACCTCGTTAGCTCATTGATTTAAATTCTTCACCTTCTTTAAAAATAGGCTTCTAGAACTTATGGTTAAAGAAAATTTCTTGGATGAGCAAAGCAGTACCAAATGATACAGCATTAAGATAGATTGAGAACTGGTAACGAGCCGTTTGATTTGTCGAGAGCTGTCATGTGTAGTGCAGTCACCACTAGTTACATGCAGCTATTTAAATTAAAATCAATTAAAATTACATACAATGAAAAATTCAGTTTCTTACTCTTACTAGTCACAATTCAGTGGTTGCGTTTGGCTAGTGGCTACTCAGTCAGACAGTTTGTTTTTATCATTGTGAAAGGTTGTTGGACAGCGCTGGTCACGGGGAACTTGAGAGTTCTGTTTCAGGGACATCTAGAGGAGAAATATATTTGCAGATGGTTCAGAAGGAAATGTTTGATGAAGAAACAGGGGTGAAGGGTATAGGCAGTTGATTCTAGAGGTCTGACAGTGGCGAGAAGGAGAGACATAGGGAAAAAAATACTGCCTTACTAAGAAAAGGTAGGGGTGTGTTGGGGCGGGAGAGAGAGGGAGACAGAGAGAGAAGAACATTATTAAAGGCAAAGAAAAAGTGTGTGGCAATGGAAAGACAATCCATTCTAGATGTTGGAAGAAGAGTCTGTAGGAGGAGGTAAACATACTGAATTTCAGGAAAACAAGTGAAACAGGATGTTGAGGTAGGTTTCATTCTGTCTCAGTTTTGGCTGAGGCCCCAAAACATTGCAAAGACAACAACAAGTGGCAATGATATCACATTCCTTAGTGAAGGTTCGTAACCCTTAGCCCAATATCTTGATGGTGTGATGGCAGCTGAAGAGGCCAAGAGAGGGGCTCGGAAAGCAGGAACGGGATGATTCCATCTCACCTCAAGCTGAGTGAGGGGATTGGAAGGAGACCTCTGCTCTCTGCAGCCTGTGGAGACAGTAAACCGGGATTAGAAAAGTTTAGAGGTCAAATACTGGAGCTATGCTCACCTGCCTGGCTGCAGAACAAGGAGCGGCAGCTGCATTGGAGGTCAGCTGTGCTTTCACTAAAAACAAGGCAGCTGGACCTACTTTCCATGGACTAGGAGAGGGACTGGCAGTCTTTTACAAAGTAGCCCTCCCTGCCAAGGACAATGTGACTTTGACTGGAGGTGTGTCCCTCGGATGCAGACATGGGAGGGTGGGCAGTGTTCTAAGTGACCACCTGGAGGTGAGTTATTGCTTGAGTCCCAGGAGCTGTAAAAGACTGTTTCCAGCAGGAACATCTCTGTAAAGCAATGGAGAAGCCCCATTTGAGGAGTCAGACGTTCTGCTTAGTGAATTAAAGAAAGGAGCTGACATCTTTATGAGAAAGAGCCTGCTGTGGTTGGAATAGCCAAGACTGGGGGAGGGGAGAAACTTTAACTTTGCATAAAGTTTGGAGTTTGTGCCTGGACATTTTCCCTGCTGAAATGTACAATGTTTTGTGTGACCAGAGAACTTTGACTTTTTGATGAATGACTAGAAAAGCCTTGGAACAGATTTCATCCAGGACAAGAAATGAATAGGCTTCTGAATGGTTTTAAAGACACATGGAGAAAGAATAGTTCTTTGTAGCTTGCACTGCAGGGGATCCTACTTATTTAGGGCAATGGGTGTACTGATTTGGAGTTTTGATGAGAATGTTTAGAAATGCTCTAAGAGATGTGCTGAGAATTAATAAGAAGCAAGTGAAAGAATAATAATCTGCAATATGCCTGACTGCAGAGAAACAACAGTAGTTAAGTGGACCAGTCAGATAAGATTTTTGCCTCCCTTTCTAGGATTACTCTGTAGGCTGAGATAGAGAGATTCATTGTTATCTATTTATTTGGGGTTTATAGCTGAGGTAATTTGAAGCCTCATAGTTTTGTGGATTGTCATTTTGAATTCAGAGGAAAGTAAATGGAGAGTGCTACTTTAACATAGCTGGGTTTTCTTCTGTGTGTGGTGGTTCAAGTGCTCTTTGATGTTATTCCAGTGATGTAATTAAATGTTTCTTCCATATTTAATGATTTGGGGTGGGAGTAGTCTATTATGATTGGGATGAAGGGTAGTATATTATTTCTATTTCACTTTTAAGATTGGCTTATTGATTATGTACATTACATGGGGGACTCTTGTTATATATACTTTATCAGTTAGGATGCTGTCAGCTGCAGGTAACAAAATACCCTAAATCATATTGGCTTAAGCCAATGGGAGGGAGGACAGGCTCTGACTCACTTCTTTCTGGGATTCTCAAGGCTGTGCTTTTGTTTCTGTTAGCAAAGTGTCTGAATCAATTCCAGGTGTCATATCCAGACAACAGACCAAAAATGTGCTCTGTCTTCTGGAGGACCAAAAGCAGTCCCCCAGGACACCCCCACTCATAGCTCATTGGCTGGAACTGGGTCACATCTCACCTCTGAGCTAATTACTGATGGCAAGGGAAAAGGTATCCTTATAAGCGATTTGTTAGACTAATTAATACGTACTCACTAGAGCTGGGAAGAGAGTCAGCATTTCCTAAGCACCTGACTTGGGAAGAAGGAGTGGATACCTAAACCACATCAGGGTTCTGTTAAGAAGCAGGAAAAGGGAGATGGAGGTTAGGTAGAGTCTTGCATCTATTCCTATAATTATATATAATGAGTAATATAATTAATTGGAAATGACTAATTACAAATTAGATGGTAGGAACATATTATGTAATATACAGACTATCCTGCTGTGATAAAACTCTGAAATATGGTGCTTTAAATAATGTAAAAGTGTATTTCTTTCTCACCAGTAACAGCTTAGGGGTATGTCATGCAGACGTGGTTAGGTGGCTCTAATAGAGCTTGACTATTATAGTTATCAAGTTCTAATAATGAAACCCCCAACTCTCAGAGACTTAGAGAACAAAGAAATTTCTCTTGTACATTACAATCCAAGGAAAGCTTCTGAGGTGAGTGAGTATCTCTGTTGCGTGGAGCTATTATTCAAGGACCCAGGTTCTTCCCATGTTGTTTCTTTGCCATCTACCAGAGCACTGTCCTTGCCTCTGTGGTTAATGCTATGTCACTATTTCCAGGTTCCAGCTAGAAAGCAGAAAATGAGAATAGGGAGGAGGAGTTGGGCCCATGTATAAAGGCCTAGGCCAAAGTGGCACCCAGGACTTCTGCTCACATTGCATTGGTAAGATCTTGGTCACATGGGGACATCAAACTTCAAAAAGGCTCCGAAATGTGGTTTTCCCGGGCAGCTTCCAAGGTTGTTCAAGTCATCACCATTTCCAGCCAGCAGAAAGAGGGAATACCTAGGCCAGGTGTCTTTCAGGTGATGATACTTAAGTTGCACTCATCACTTTTACTCACATTCTCTTGGCCCAAACTTAGTCACCTGGCCACACGCAAGGGAGGTTGGGGAAATTGAGTCTGTAGCTGGGAGGCCAGGTGTTTCTCGAAAATCCCAGAACAGAATAGAAAAACTGCCCTCCAAACGGACCGAGATACCAAAGAATGACTCTGACCAAGTCCAGCTTGGTGAGTTAGGTGAGTTTATCTGAGGTTACTTACAAGGGCATTTGCTCCTGGGTGGCACAGGAATTTCTTCCACAGGAGCTTTCTTGCATGCAAAATGCACATCTTCCCACCCTGTGGTGCTGCCTTAATTCCCTTCCCAGTGAGTGATGCAAAGTTTTTACATTGTATCATATATAATAAGGGTAACATATATGATATGGCCTAACATCCAGGACATAGGGATGTGTGAACTGCAGAGAGGGAAAGGAAATGTTCCATTCTATCCCAACAACAGAAACATCTACTCTTTTAAAGACAGCTGTTCTTATTTTTTGCTTTTGGAGGTAGAGTCTCACTCTGTCACCCCAGGTAGAGTGCAGAGGCATCATCATAGCTCACAGCAACCCCAAACTCCTGGGTTCAAGCAATCCTTCTGCCTCAGCCTCCCAAGTATCTGGGACTACAGGTGCGTGCCACAGTATCTGGCTAATTTGTCTAATTTTAGTAGAAAAAACAGGGTCTTGCTCTTGCTCAGGCTGGTCTCAAACTCCTGAGCTCAAGTGATCCTTCCACTTTGGCCTCCCAGAGTGCTAGGATTACAGGCATGGGCCACTGCTCCATGTCAAGACAGCTGTTCTTACGTGGAGTGGAGGTTGGGTAGAATAAAGAAGGAATAAAATAAGTTGTATCCTAGAATGCCTTTTGGGGGTTAGGGAGATGAGGCTTAGACATGCTTCTAAAGACTGAGTGAGTAACTTGACCTGCTATGTGATTTATTTTCTCATCATACTGTGATATAGATTTCAGAATTCATGTACCACTAAACATATTGAAAACTAAGAGAGAGAGAAACCTTTTAAAGTAAACATAATCTTAGTATGTCACTCTCCTGTGTGAATCTGTTACTTCTTAGAAGTAGGGCTCCGGGAGGACTGAGGACATGGAATGGCAAATGAGTGGCCACTCCTGAGTGACATTTGGTTATTATTGTTATTTGAGACAGAGTCTCGCTTTGTCGCCCAGGCTAGAGTGAGTGCCATGGCGTCAGCCTAGCTCATAGTAACCTCAAACTCCTGGGCTCAAGCAATCCTGCTGCCTCAGCCTCCCAAGTAGCTGGGACTACAGGCATGTGCCACCATGCCCGGCTAATTTTTTCTATATATATTAGTTGGCCAATTAATTTCTTTCTATTTATAGTAGAGACGGGTCTCGCTCTTGCTCAGGTTAGTTTCGAACTCCTGACCTTGAGCAATCTGCCTGCCTCGGCCTCCCAGAGTACTAAGATTACAGGCGTGAGCCACCACACCTGGCCTGAGTGACATTTGGAAGGATGATGTGTAAGCCCAGCATTTAAGGGTGAGTCGTGGGAGGAAAGGTGCTGGGGAGGTGCTTTTAGTTTCTGTGGATAGACACTCAAATAAAAAGCCCAAGATGGAAGCATGTATGGTTTTTTATTTTGTTTTTTTTTTTTGGCCACTGGTCCAGAGACCAGCACGCCAGGAGCAGAAGCTGCAGGGGGATGGGACTGGTAGTGGCCCCTAGAGAGAGCTGCAGAAGCAATAGTGCAGAAGCAATAGCCAGGCAAGAGCCTTAGATGCAGAATTGAAGTATGCTATGCTTTATGCTGTGGTTTATGAACAGCCATTAAAGATTTTGAACAGGGGAGTGAGTGGATGAGATCTGTGTCTTAAGGAAACAATTCTGGAGGGAGGGAGTATGGAGAATTTCTGGGTGTGTGGGGCTAGTTTTGTGCAAGAAAGTATACGTGTTTTTCATGTTTATGTCTGTGTGACTTTTATGAACAATGGGCGACTTTTGTGGGACTCTGGTGCTCAGTTGAGGCCTGCCTGAGTAAGGCAGCATCCCTGTGAGTAGAAGAACAAGGGTGGTGAGGACAGACCACAGACAGACCGCAAGAGGGGCTGCTGGTTTTGGTGTGTAGACTGCAGGTGTGGGGTCTCTCTGAGTCTGTGCTCCTTGGCCATAGGGGACCGCCTGGTATGTCCCTGGTGGGGAGCTAAGTCAGGAAGGTCTTAGAGTCCCTCTTTGGGCTCACAGGCATGGAGGACAAGGGGAGATTTTGTTCTGTTGTCTAAAATGGTGCTCTCTGTTTACCTCCCTTATGCTATTGGCAGCCTTTAGTAGTCCCGTTTGAGTGTTCTGACTTGCCTCTGCTTTATTATGCATTATCGAGAGTTGTTTTCCACACTTGGGCCAAACTTCAATGGCAAGCAGTAGCTTCCAAATGCTGCAGGCAGTGGTGGTGATTCTTCCGGAGTGGAAGCGTTTCCCTAGGGGAGGGGACTGATAGTCTAGGTGAGAAGTCATAAAGTTACAAGAATTGGGGCACTGGCCGTAGGAGCAAAAAGGAAGACCAGCTTTCAGAAACCTTTTGATGTGGCAGACTAAATAAGTGAAGGGCAAGGGAAGATAAAAGATAGCTTGAGAGTTCTGGGATTATGGTTGTGTGCTTAGGGAAACAATGCTGCTGCTAACAGATGAGGTCACAGAAGAGGAGCAAAATTGCTATGGGGAGGTGCTGAATTCATTCTGAGTTCTGTATAGAGTGAGTACTGTAAGTGCTTTTTACCCAGTGCTGTGTAGTTAGTTACTAGAAATTTTGGAATTAGAATCTAGGTTTCCTGAAGCCAGGAGAGTGTTTTTGTATGATCCTAAGACATGTATTACATGAAATAAAATGTACCTATATAGAGTTTCAGGCGGTGACAACATCTCCAAGTGGAGATGTCAAGTAGGCAGTTGTACATGGGGCCGGAGTGAAAAATTGAGAATAAATATAGAAATTTATTTTAGGAGTTACATATATATTTAGAAGAGATAATTGGAGCTATGGGAGGAAGTTCACTCGAAGAGATTTGACCCATAGGCTGTAATTGGAAATAGCCAAGGGACAGTTTTCTTGAAAAGGACGCAGTGAAAGCTCTAATGCATGCAGTAAGGCTGAAAAAAGCAAAGAGGCAGCAAGAGGATTCTGTGTTCTTTTAAAGAAGTTTTGTAGTAGTGGAGAGGAGGTTATAACTTGCAACCCGGGGCATAATCAAGAGGTGAAAAAAAGTTTTTAAAATCAGACGTGGCAAGGGGAAGGAATGGGTAGAGAGGGAACAGTTAGAGATGGAAGACAGACAGATGGAAGAGTTCAATTTAGCTTAGCAAACAAATTACAAGTACACTGAGGGGATGGGCCTAGTGCTGGGTGCCAAGATGCAGAGATGGAGTCAACACGATCCTGATTGGGGAGTTTGCTGTCTAATAAAGGACAAGAGCAAGAATAACAGAATGACTAACGTTTACTGAGTGTTGTGTGTCAAGGAATGTTGTAAATACTTCCACGCATTGACTCATTGAGTCATCACAACATCCCTGTGAGTTAGTTATTATTTTATTGTCCACAAAGAAGAGGAAACTCAGGCACAGAAAAGTTAAATAATGTGCTCAGGATCTTTAACAACTAGTCAGCTATGGAGCCAAGATTTGAACCCAGGCCATAGCTCTGCACCTTTGTGCATGATATAGACAAGTTATTGCATTACAGTGCGAAGACAGAAGTAAGGACAATGTACAGAAGTTGCATAAAGGAGGGAGGGGTTACATTTGTTTTTTGGCAGATGCTAGAGAAAGATAGAGAAGATCTCTGAGAAGGGGTAAATTAAAGATAAGGATGGATCCAGACAAAGGAACATACTGTTGTGACCCAAGTATAGAACCCGTGTATGTGTGTGCGTGTCGCTGTTTCATTTAGTAATTTGCTCAGCCTTCAGGTCTGACCTTTCCTCTGCCCCATCCTAATCACAGAGGATAGTCACATTTGATTCTATTCATTTCTGTGAACAATTAAGATATTAAAAAAAAAATCTACTAGAACTGGGTTATCTTTAGAAGTATCAGTCCTGTCCATCGAAACCATCGTTGGATTGGAGTTAATGACATTAAAGATAACATGTGTATGTCTGTATGTATGTCTGCATATCTATCTATCCATCCATCTAGGAGTTCAAAGAACTGGCATATTTCTAACTGAGAATTTCCCATGCAGTTGGGACCCAAATATTCTCTGGGGAAAGAACTAGAGAACCTGGGAGGCAGATTATTGAAGGTACAATTGAAATTCCAGAAAATATGCAGATTTGGCATGGAATGAGGTATAGCCCTTTCTGGGATAACTGTATGCGGTAGAGACATGGCTCCTGGTTATCTGTGGTTAGGCTGTTAGATGCCTGCGCTTCACCCAGCTTCCCATCCCATCCCCGACCATACATACCATTGCCCTCCAACTCCTGTCCCAACATGAACTGCATTCTCCGAGTGGGGAGATTGGGAGTGCAGCAGCACTGTGGGACCCAGGTTTGCTGTGGGAATACTAGTTTAAAAAATCTCATGTTTAGTTGTTTTATTTTAGGCCATGTCAAAATGTCCCTACATCAAAATAGTTGTATCCTTGTGGCCTTGTGGGAAAGTGGTTACATCAATATGTCATGGGGTGGGCAAAGGGATTATTCTTGGAAGTGGGGAAGGATATTTGATAAAGGAAGAAGTAAAGTCAAAATTTGAAGGATAGGGTTTTTGTTTTGTTTTAACAGTTACATATATGCCATTCATCAGTTATGGGGAAGGATTTGTGTGACTGGAAAAGGCCCATCTACGTTAACATCACAGAAAGAAAATCCTGAGAATAGCGTAGCACCACTGCCACCTTGTGGTAATTTGTTGTAACTATTGTATTTTATGAAAAAAGTTCATCTGATATTTTACAGCATGCACATTTTGTACCTTCTCAGTATAACAGTACCTTATAAAACCACATATTTGAGCTCTCTAATATTAATTAGAAAAGTGCATCCAGGAACTTCTCTAAAGAAGGTACATATTAAGAATGGAAAGAGCTTAATTTTAGGAATTAACAAATGTTCCCAAAATAACATTTCAAGAAGGTAATTGTATGTTTATAGCTTCTCTCAAGAAATTTACAAACCATTATATGCAGCATATTATCAATCACAATATGGTTTATTGGTGTAGAGGGTAATTATTAATAGACTATATTGGATAATCTCCATTATTTTTTATTTTGCTTTAGAATACATTAATTTATACTTACATATAGATGTCCCAAATATTAGAGTTTATAGTATTTCTAACCAAATAATGAAGATATTTTGAATATATTCAGAGGAGTTCAAAATACTTCATTAGATAAGGGGATACTGTCACATCTTCATTTCGTTTCCTTGTGCATATTTACATATGTCCCCTCGATTTCTCAAGGGGCAGACCTAACCCCTTCTCAGGTTTGTGTAGGCTGCCACACAATTGACTTTTGTTTGCCAGGTGGAATTGTTTTCTTTCTGGACTGGGAAGAGGTCATAGGAATTGTGCTGGCAAACCTTTTCTGTCGCTGGGTTGAACACGGCAGGATGGAAAACTGCAGAGCCACAGGCCCTCTGCAGAATTTTCCAGTCTGCTTCTCCGCACAGAGGGTGTGTGTTGCCAGTGCTCGCTGAGTGGCCAGACTGCAGTTTTCAGTCCCATAGACATCCTAGACCAGGGGTTCTCAAACTTTTTAAACAGGGCGCCAGTTCACTGTCACTCAGCCCGTTGGAGGGCCGTTGGAGAGTGCGGCGCACATTCCACACATGCGCACTGTGGGCCTGGGACGAGTTGGCTGCTAAGCAGGACAGGCAGCGGCGGCAAAAACACCCAGTGGGCTGGAGGAATGTCCTCCATGGGCCGGATGAATGTCCTCCGTGGGCCGCATGTGGCCCATGGGCCGTAGTTTGAGGACGCCTGTCCCAGACAATCAGAATCAGAATGTATGTATATGTGTGTGTTTTACATGTGAAAGTAAACAATGACTTCTAGTAAAATTAAAAAAGAAATAGTGGTTGTATATTTTTGGGGGACTAAAAACAAATGACTATTTTACAGACTTCTAAAATATTAAGTGTCAAGATTTTGTGTGAGTATTAGATATGCAGGGCATATCGTCTAGCCTAGTAGCTTCCGAACTCTATTTCACAGACCTGTCGCATTCCTCAGTGGTATCCCAAAATGGGGAGGATTTGCTGGTCAGGTTCTGGATTGCCTATTCAGAGTGCCTGCTCATATATATTTGGGAAAAGCTCCTCGGATTATCCAGATACACCAAACAGCTTGAGGACAACTGTTTTAAGTGGCAGTTGATAAAAAGGGAAGTGTTTTGTGATACTGTAAATGACAAAGCACCATTGTCACCTTATTGCATTATCATTAAATATGGGTCCCAGAAACATCTGATATCATCCTTCTTCTATAAGCTGGGATGTCACTCTCTTAAACTCCCCTCATTATTCCCACTGCAGTTCCCCTGCCAGCATTTGCTCTCCTGCTAGGTCCAGCCAGAGTGACAATTTGGAGCTGGAGACAGAGGAGGACAGAGAAAAACAGCTAGGGTTGCTCTTTCTACGACCCTCCAGAAATTTCCCAACACACAGAGTACCGGTACCCATCACAGCTTCTATTTCATCATCCGAGATCTTAATTCTAGTCTTTGCCTGAAGTGAAATCTGGCTTTTACCTGGATTATAGTTGAGCATAGCTTTGTTCCTTGAGGGCAGCTGACTCTCCAGAGGAAGATGGACGAGCTTGAGTGAGCATGTGCAGTCGTTCCTCCCAAATTACTCTTCTCCCCTCCTAGCCCGTCCCCTGGTTGGGGGTGCAGAGCTGATGGCGGTGGAGAGGGGACAGGAGTGGCGCCTTAATGGGCCTCCACACACAGGGAATGAAAACATTTCGAGTGGAGAAATGGGATACCTACCTAAAAATGCGTTTTAGGAAGATTTGGACACCAAATTTTTAAAATACTCAAAGCTGGGTAAGAGAGTAAGTGGTTACACTGAATGGTATCCGTTAAAGGTGAATGGGAAAAAAGGAGCAAAAGTCCGGATTATATCTTTTTAAAGGATTTGTGTAAATTATTGTACATAAAAATATTGTTCATGAGAGTATCTTTTAAGCCTGATAATTCCAGTCAGTGAAAGAGATTTTAGTATATGTAGGTTCTCATGCCCCACTCCAAACCTATTGAATCACAATCTCTCAGATGAATTGAGGCGCATTAATGGCTTATAAAGTTCTCCATGGGATGATCAGCTAGCTTTTAGAACAGCTGGCATATATAGGGCTTAGCATATAATGCCGTGTATACTTATTTTAATAAAGAGGCTTAAATTTACTTTGAAGAAAGTAGGAAATTCATGGTGGGACAAAATTCAGAAGGGAAAGGAAGGATACAAGACACAAAGCTAAAAGGTCTGGAATCAAAGTGAATCACTGGGAAATTGTGGAGGCTGATAGAAGAGCCAGGCGGGAAGCAATGTCACAGGTGGCTGATGAAGGAGGTTGACAGATTGAATCAGAAAGAGATCAAATGGCTTCCCTTCTGGAGCTGAGAGACGAGGAGCAGTAATCACTAAATTGTAAGTCCTGGCATGGTGGTGGGGAAAAATTTGCGTGCTTATTTCATGAACATACAAAAATATTTAGAAGGGCAGATAAAAGAAAAGGAAGCAGTGTTATATAGGAGACACATTAACATGCACACTTGTGAGGAAGACAGACTTTCAGAAATGCGGGGTAAAGGGGTGGGTCTCTGGTTTGTGTTTGACCACTTTCAAGCTAAATTATGTTACGTTGAACTGTTGGGTAGGATACAAAATTTACCATGCTTTTCATTTCACTGTCTACAAATAGTAGTTGATTTATACATTTTATCGGTATACCTCTTCTGTATACCACTTGAAGATAGTATTAATGCTGATGGGATAAATGACCTCCCCTAATAATGATGAAACGGTGATGAATAAAAGAAGAATGGGTTTTAATTTGGAGAAAAAAACAGAATAGACAGCAACTAAATGCTGATTTGCCACAGGGACATTTGCAAATGAGAAAGGGATGACCAGCCACAAAATAGGCACCTCTGCGTCCACTTATCAGAATGTTGTCAGGTTTCCTGCCTGGGCTCTTCCTTAAGAGCTCTTAAACACAGTCTTCTGTTCAAGCTTACCCTTAAGCCCTATTTCACCTGCTCTATCTGAATGTCAGTCTCCATTCATTTGTTCAGTGAATAATTATTAAGAGCTGTTGTGTGTGCCTGGAACCCTGGTTAGTGCTGGGGCTTCAGTGGTGAGAGGCTGGACATGGCTCCTGCTCTCACTGGGCTCGAAGGCTGCTTAGAGACACAGATATGTCAGTTTGGGGCTTATTGAATTTCAGAGATCCAATGGCATCCAGGTGGAGTTATCCAGGAGCAAGTCTAGTCACTTCCTAATTTTTACTGGTGAACAAGATTGGTACTTTCAGAAGTAAAATAATACTAATATTGTAAACTATGCCCCATTATTGTATTAAATACAATTTCATGATTGATTTCTGCTTTTATGTCTAAAGTTTAGAAAACTATCCATTTTGGGACTATATTTTTATGTTGTTAAACGTCAGTTTTATATGATAATTTCTCTAAATAGAACACTGGGCCCTTGTTCAGGATTGTTATCTTTTTATTTAACTAGTATCAGTCTCACTTAAATCAACCTTTTCCAATAATACCTTGCTTATGATACTTTATATAGCACTTGGGAGTTTAGTAGAGACATTTACACATCTTTTTGTTTCATCCTAACAACTCTGAGGAATACAGTGCAGGTGACATTTCACCTTATAGATGAGAAAAACTTAGGTTCATAAATGTTATTACTTATTTGAGGTTATAAAGCTAGTAAATGGTAGATCCAATCCAATCTGGGGCTCTTTTCAGGAGTCAAGTCTCTTTCTTTTATATTTTCTGCTGGTATATTGACTTGCTAGAAAGAAGGTCAATCTTTCTCCATCGAATTCCTCAAATTCCTATTAGTCAAAAGAAAAAAATGTTTAGCCCTGTTAATTTCTTACACTTTGTTTCCTGATTATTCAATAAATCAATTAACACATATTCATTATTTTCTAGGTATCTGGTACTTGGCTGTATGTGGAATGGAAAAATAAACGAGATATAGTTTTTGTCATTGAGAAACTCACAGTCCTTGTTTTATTAATTCCATAGGTTTAGGGGGTACAATTATTTTTTTGTTACATAGATGAATTGTATAATGCTGAAGTCAGGGCTTTTAGCGAACCTGTCACCAGAATAGTGTGCATTGTAGCCAATAGGTAGATTTTTATCCCTCACTTCTCTTCCACCCTTCCTCCATCTTAGTTTTTAATGTCCATGTAAACACTTTATGACAATATATATCTGTTGTTTAGTTCCCACTTATAAGTGAGAACATGTGGTATTTGTTTTTCTATTCCTGAGATACTTCACTTAGGATAATAGTCTCAGTTCCATCCAAGTTG
>VSMD01085210.1:0-22632 GCA_008750895.1 Mirza zaza
ATGGTGATATAGCACATCTAATATTTTCCTGGTTAGAGCTGGAACCCATACTACTAAGTGAAGTATCCCAAGAATGGAAAAACAAGAACCACATATACTCACCAGCAAACTGGTATTAAATGAGCAGCACCTAAGTGGACACATAGGTATTACAATAATATTGTATTGGACAGGGGGACGGGGGGGGGGATGGGTAGATACATATATAATGAGTGAGAAGTGCACCGTCTGGGGGATGGTTATGCTGGAGACTCAGACTTGTGGGGGGAGGGGGGGAAAGGGCAGTTATTGAAACCTTAAAATCTGTATCCCCATCATATGCCGAAATAAAAAAAAAAAAAGAAAAAAAAAAAATAAAAAATAAAAAAAAAAAAAAAAAGACAGAGATTGATAGAGTGGATCAAAAAATGAGACCCAATTATGTGCTGTCTACAAGAAAGCCACCTTAAATATAAAACACATCTAGATTAAAATTAATGGTTGGAGGAAGATATCATGCAGACACCGATCTGAAGAAAATGAGAATAACTATATTAGTTTCAGAAAGAGCAGAATCAGAGCTATGAAAGTTATGAGGTATAAAGAGAGGCATCACATAATGATAAAGGGGTCAATATTCTGAAAGCAAAACAATCTTTAATGTGTTTGCACCTATTGACAGAGGGTCAAAATATATGAGGCAAGAACTCACACAAGGGAAAAGTGAAATAGATGAACCCACTATTACAGTTGGACACTTCAATTCTCCTCTATCTGCCTGCTGGATCTGCCTAGAAATGGCCAGATCCAGCAGGCAAAAAATTAGTAAGGACATATGTTGAACTGAACAGCACCGTCAATCAACTGGATATAATTGATATGTATAGACTATTTCATCCAACAACAGAATACACATTTTTCTCAAGCTCATATGGAACATTCACTGAGATAGACTATATTTCAGCCATGAAATATACCTTAAAAAATTTAAAGGAATAGAAATTATATAATGTCTTCATTCAGACCATGATGGAATTAAACAAGAAATCAGTAACAATTTTGAACTCTCATTCCTCAACTCAAGGAGACTCCTGGGCTCTATGTCAGCACCACCTCCCTAGCTGCTCCCTGGAATATTTCTCCAAGCAGTAATCCAGGAAAATCATTAATTTATCTTCTTTCAGGGATCACTGTCCTGAGTTGCCTGCTGTCCAACGCCATGCATTACCATCGTTTCAAAATTTTGTCTAGTGTTTAGTTGTTTAATGTGGCAGGCTAAATCCAGCACCATCCAGTCCATCATGACCAGAGGTATAAGTCCTATCATTGCTATTTCAAAGACCTCATTTTAGACCTCATCCTTGTCACACAATTAATAGTTGGGTTGGCCTCAATGCAATCAGGCTACTTTCTTTGTGAAAGTCACAGTTATGAGACATACAGAGACCCAAATGTTCTGTCTACCTAATTTTTCATTTATTGTCAACAATTCACATTTTGCATTTTCTTGTACATGTGTTCCACAGTGGAAGCTTCAGGCCAAAATCAATGAAAGCAAAATAACTTGTGACAACTACAGGTTACAAAATATCTTCAGGTCATGTTATAGCATACATATTGAGCACATGCTCCCATTCACCAGTAAAGAAAGTTGTATGGCCTTTCTTGCCTACCTCAAAATAAACCCTCTGCATGAATCCAGCTCTGCTACATATGCCTGCACTTCACGTGTGTGTGTATGTGTGTGTTTGTGTGTGGTGTATATGTACATGTGCATGCTGGGTATGGGGGATGGTTGGCAGAAAATCAAAGCAAAAATGTTCATACACTCTACCATTTTATAACCTACTTTAAACCTGCACCATGTGTCAGATAACTTAAAATATACTATGATCTTTAATCTTCCAAGTTTCCCCAAAAAACAAGTGCAATTCTTATGCTCATCTAACAGATGAAGAACCTGAATTCAACAGCAAATTCCTCAAGGTCACACAATAGATGTCTGTGATACAGCCTGGTTTTGAACACCTATCCATCTGTCTTCAAAGCCTTATGTACTTAGTCACCATCCTCTTCTGGATTTTAATAGCTTACTTCCTATATTGCCTAGAAGGATGATAAACACATGGATGGGTCTCTATAAATACTTTTACATTTACTGAATGCTTGATATAGATTCCTATAAAAATTTTTTAAAGCACTTGTGTTCTTAGCACTTAACTTAGTCACAGCCCCTAGCACATAGTAAATGTTAATAAATATTTTTGCTTTAATATGCAAAATTACAACTATCTAAATAAAACATACTAATATAGACTGTGATTTCTCTCAAGTTTGATGGTGGGTGGCATTTTTTATCCCTATTGGCATGCATTTTTGTCTATTTTAATATAGTGTGCTGTTTTTATTTTATAAGGTAAGATAAAGCATACTTTTTAAAAATACTTCTTTCTCTTAACCACGGAAGTCTAATTACCTAGCCCAAGAGGAAATAACTTTAATATTACCCCTTATCTTTTCACGCAGATCTAATATAAAGTAATTTTGAGAAGACAGCCTCCTGAGTGCTGACAAACTTAGGGCAAAAAAGGCAAATAAAACTTGTTTTTGCTTCTACAATGTCTATTCACCTTTATCCTATTGTTTTATCCCATTTTGTGCTGCATAACAGAATACCACAAACTGAGTAATTTGTAATAAACAGAAATTCATTGGCTCACCATTCTGGAGGCTGGGAAGTCCAAAACAACGGTGCCAGCATCTGGTGAGGGCCCTCTTGCTCCATCACTACCTGGTGAAAGAGAGCAAGAGGGTGTAGGCCCACTACCATGATAACAGCACTCTTGGCCTTACACCTCTTAAAAGTCCCATCTCTTACTCTGATGATGGCAACTAAATTTCAACATGAGTCTTGGAAGGAACAAACATTTGAACCACAGCACCTGTCAAGGACATTCTAATTGTTTTATGGAGAACTCATCCTCCCTCACTCTCGATATGTTCCTGGAAGTTCACTCCATCCTCTCTCACCACCACCCCCAAGATCCCGGAATGGGCATGTGACCTTACCCTGACCCTTTGGTCTAGCACACGGCCATGACACAGTGATCTGGTTTGTTCCTGATTTGTTCCCTTTATGTTTTATCAGAGCTAGACCCAAGTGGCTTCATTCTGAGACTATCAGTGAAAATATTGGGAAAGAAATATTTTGTATTTTCTGGACTGGGAACTTGTAGGAGAGGATCCTGGAGCTGCTGCTGGTCATCTTGTCACACTAACGGGGAGCTGGCCCGAAAATGTCACTGATGGAGAAGAAAGTCGTGAGTTCTAATGGTACCAGCCTGTGCCTATGAAACCAGCCTCTCTTAAACAAAAATCTACCCAAAATCATATAGGTGACCTAACAAACATTCTCTTTTATGCTCAAACCTGTTTGAGTTTCTATCATTTGCAACCCAAGAGTCCTAAGGGAAAAAAGACCAGGGTTTACCAAACACTTACTATGTCCCTCTCGCCTCAGGGACACTGTATTTATCACAATATTGTTAAGGTATGTACTAGTCTTTCTCATTTTACAATTAGGAAAACTAAGATCCAAAGAAGTTAGGAAACTAGGCACACATCAATTAGGAAATAGCTGTACTTGGATTCGATCCTATGTCTTTCTGGCTCTAAAACAAAGGTCCTTCTACTACTGAGTGCAGCAGGAGCAAATCTCTGTGATAAATAATCCTTTCCAGTGGGGTGTGTGAAAAGCATATGAAACAGGGAGACAGATTTCTAGCGTTTTCCCCCTGGCTTACCATACCTTTCCGTACGACCTTGAGCACGTTTCCTCTCTGAATCTTAGGGTTTTGTTTCTTTTCACTTTTGTTTTTTTGGTGTATGAAACCATGGGGTCTGGACTAGATGCCCCATTTCCAAGTTCTTTCCAGCCCTAAAAATGTAGAAAGTCAATTCTTGACTATTTTCTTGAAATTCCCAAGTTAGGTACTGAAAGAACCAGACATTGAAGCCAGCCAATAGGCAAAGCTTCCCTCAGCAAACCTTCTCTCCTAATTTGGGCAAATGGGTGAGGTATGTGTAATTAAAACTGCAAAAATAACAAGCTTCCTGCCAAGTTCTACCCTTACTTAACCATACTCCTGGGGGTTGATTTCAGGAGGGGCAGTGGATGTAGAACCCAGGATGGAATTTGGCCTCATACGTGAATTCTTATAACTTCCAAATGATGTCAGTGCACTTATTTGAGAGACTGAGAAAGTGCTGAGTTTAGTCTATTCACCTCCATAAAGAAAAACTGGAAACCATTGGGCTGGGGCCAGCGTCGACCAATGTTATAAAGCTAAGAACACTTTTGGCAGGGCAAAGCCATTCGGGGAGGATCATACTCAATTCATGCTGATTTATGGTGTTACCTTTCTTTCTCATTAAGAGTTTGTTCTAAGATAGGGAATACCAGCCCCATTCGTGCAACTGGCTCAGAGAAAATGGAACTGCTAGAAAGCTTCATCATTTGTTAACCTCAGAACCACTGAGGTTATAGAAATTACAACTGCAGCTACAAAGGGTCAAAGAGTTAAGTTCTCATTCAGGAGACAGTAAGAAAGCTATTGAAAAAAGTTACCTAGATAAACTAGAAATAGAGTTTTGATTCTAGTTAGTCAAATAATGGCTTTTCTTTCTCATGTGTGGTTGTTGGAGAACTGGCCTTTATTATGGGTTCTAGGCAGAGTTTTGATGATACTAAGATCATGTATGTCCAAAGGACCAGAGAATGCCAATGTTCTACCTGGATCCAGCCATCCTCTCCCACAGGGAAATCCTAAGAAGAAAAGGCATAGTGGGTGTGGGTAGAGTGGGCCCCAGAGTTAGGAGGTCTAGGTTCAAACCCTTGCTCCATCACTTACCAGCAAGAAAAACTCAGGCAATTTTTCCCATCTGGAAAAATAAATGAACAACAATGGTACTTTCTCACAGGTTTATGAAGATTAAATAAGTTAATTCATGCAAAATACTCATTGTTTGGCACATAGCATGCACTCAATGAATGCTAGCTATTAATCCTGAAGATCTTACACACATAAGAAACAAGACCAAATGTAAACAAGGTACAACTTCATTTTTATCAGGACCAATGACTGGCATACCCACTCTAGGTAAACTGAAGACAGTTTGCCACCTGGTATAAGTGTCTATAAGGGCCCCTACCTTCCAACTGAAAAGTTTGAGTCTCACCACCTTCTGGCTGGGCCATACGTTCCAGGGACCAGAGTTTCCATGACGACATTTAGGAAAACACACCCAAAAAACAAAAGACAAGTACAAAGCAGTCAGAGATGGAGGGATCTTGGCTCAGCCTAGCACTGTCACATCACAGCAGCAGCAAGAAGAAGAAAAGAGAGGAGAGAGACAAGCACTTGACATTTGAAAACACCATGACAATATCCATTAATATTAACAATATGGCCTGGTCTATGTCCAGAATCTGGCCAATCAGGTTAAGCAACTCCTCTTCATCTAGAGGAGGGTGAGGAAGGAGCAGGAAAGGAACCAGAAAGGGACTTAAACATCCTCCCTCCCACCCCAAGCCCCCTTACTTTGGTGATTCTCAAAACGTGGTGGGTGAACTATTCCCATCAGACTCACCTGCGATGCAGACTCCTGGACTCCTGGCAAATGTACCAAAACTGAACCTTTGGGGTGGGGATCGAAAATCTGCATCTTAGAAGTTCCCCAAGTGAACTAAAATTTGAGAACCATTTGTCTAGGTCACTGTGAAGTCACTGAGGAGCAGAGGAGAATTGTAACGAGGGAGGAGCTACCGGCCTAGCAGCCACGTCCTCCAAGCAGGTGGAAAGAGTGTTGGCTCTGGAGGTTGCAGGTCTGGTCTCCACCGTGGGGTCCACCATGGGAGGGTCCGCACGTGTCAGAGTGCTTGCCTGCCTCTCGCTTTCCTCGTTTGTCAACATACAAAAGCAGCTCTCCCTCGCTTTCTTCATAGGGTTTTTGTAAACATAAAATGAGCTGATGAATGAAAAAGCTTTTAAAATTTATATAACCTGGCCAGGTGTGGTGGCTTGCACCTGTAATCCTAGCACTTTGGGAGGCCGAGGCGGAAGATTGCTTGAGGTCAGGAGTTCCAGAGCAGCCTGAGCAACATAGCCCGACTGCATCTCTACAAAAAATACAAAAATTAATAGTATTTAATTAATACAATTAATTGGTGGTGTGTGTCTGTGGTTCCAGCTACTCAGCAGGCTGAGGCAGGAGGATCACTTGAGCCCAGGAGTTTGAGGTTGCAGTGAGCTATGATGCTGCCACAGTATTCCAGCCCAGGCAACAGCGTGAGACCCTATCTCAAAAACAACAAAAAAGACTTATATAACCTAACGAATTATTTATTCCTATGAACTCAGTAATAACCACCCTTCCCCACTTCCCCTGCAGTTATGGGGAATCAGAGGTTTGTGTTTTCCGCCCAACAGCCTCTCCACAAAGATCACATTCGCCAGATAATTGCAGACTGCATTTTTTTCAACTTGTGGATTCAGTAACAGGACAGATGCCCATAACTAATGGGAAGGTACCACCCCATTTCAGGCAAAAACATTTTTAAAGAAAATCTATCTTCTCCCATTAATATCATCAAGCAGCCGCTACATTCTGATGCTACAGACCTCCCCCTTGAGCTCCAGGCCTGGGTGTCTCTACCTGGCTATGCCTCTGCTCAACTCCAAAACCTCTGTGTATCCCAAACTGAACTTCTCAGTTTCCATCCCAAACAGAGGGGTCCCTTCTCTTGACTTCCTCGTTCTGATTAATGGCCTCACCATCCTCCCAGCACCTCCACCTCGAGAACCCAGAGTCAACCTGGACCCCTTCGCATCCAATCGCTCTCCCCGTGGAGATGGTTTCTGTCTCACACAATCTTTCCTCTCTAGTCCCCCCACCGCTGCCCTCACCCTGGCCCCCACCCATCACCACTTTGGCTCAGGCACACGGCTGTGCAGTAGTAAAAATCTTAGAAAATAAGGTCTCGAACGTTGTTCATAAATAAGTGAGTATTCCATGAAGACAAAAGACATCATTTGTGCTGATGTGTATGTGCTTGCTAATTGGCAAGGTCCAGGGAGAGATTTTAGAGCTCTTGCCCCTAGGAAACCTCTACTTTGGAACACGCTTAGGGAAGATTCTAGTTGAAATTGAAAGCAGCGTCTCTCCTGGGAACTCTGAGATACACTGAGTGATTTGGCTTGTTTATTTCACCCACATTGTACCCTTTCCTGAAAATAAACTACATTCCACAAAGATCTTTGGGGTTAGATTCTTGTCTCATGACAACCCCCTAAGGCTTCAAGGCAGGAAGCTAGAAGGGGCTGGTCCACAGGGAACCCACGCGCCACTATGCCGGTCCTGGACTGCCTCCCTTTGGACTTCTGGTTGTATGAGACTGCTCACTCAAGCCATTACTTTAAGCCTTCGCCAGTCTACTTTTCTGCTGCTTGTGACCAAATGCAACGTTGACTGGGAGTGAAAAGACAGAGCTGGAACTCAAGCCCCAGTCTGACTGCCACACCTATTCTCTTAACCGTCACTCTGCAGCTTATCTGAGGCGAAGCCATGCATGCAGCCGTGTGAATGGCGAACAGAGCAATGAGAGGTCCTGAAGGCTTGGCTAGCAGCTGCTGTTATGCAGTCCCTGCTTCCAGGTTTCCAACCCCGATGGCCATCTGGGAGGCACCGCCCGTGGCTAGCCAACTCCAGCTTGAGTGCAACTTCCAGCACGCTGGAAGCTAACTAAGCCACATCTTGGGAATGGGGTTGGAGTAAGACACTGGTTTGGTTTTCAAAACTTGCCAGCGGCTGTTCCTTTCCTTTGACTACTTCCTAGGCTTTCAAATCCCACCCCCCAACCCCCCACCCCTGCCTCAGGAAATTTTATGAAACCAGAACCTCCATAATTGAAGACACAGCCTCCATCAACATTTGAACCAGATGGTTCTTCCACTCTGGGTGACAGAGAAGAATCCTCTTTGCCTTGAGTCCTAGGAAACCAGAAGCCCCCGTCTAATGTGATCTGCATCTGTATCCTGTGGCCTGGCACCAGACTAGAAACCTGGGCAAAAATAAAAACATAAGGTGGGCAGTTCCGTGCTAATCAGAACCTTGCTCCAGAGGATGCCTAAGACGTCGGAATGAAAGAAAATACCCTAGAAGAAAAAAAGGGGGCTGCACGGAGCTGGCTGGGGAGAGCAGCCAGCTGACTAAGAGCAGAGGCATGCACCATCAGCTTTGATCAGGGCTGACAGGGCACCCGTCCTCTGCAGCAGGTCCCATTCTTCCATGTTTACATTTGTCACATCTCTTTTCCTTCCAAATAAAAGATGCTTGACAGTCTGAATGGCTAATTTGTAAGGTGCCAGGGTTCCTCAGCCATCCATGCACAAACATTTTCAAATGGGGAGAGGGCAAGTGGAGGGCAGCAGCTACATTTTGGAGGCAATGAGGCCACGACATCCCTGAAACATGCCCAGTGCAAAACTAACATCATGCAAGCCATTCTCTCAGTCGTGCAAAACTAGTTTTATGACTCTCTCATCCACAACAGAGGCCAGCATGCACCAGAGCCCAAGACTTCAAGAATGAGGCTCAAAACATATCTGCAGGAAAAATTTAGTGATTTTGACTCTCTGCCCGGACTAATAAACTTCTTCATGTTTGCAAAATTCTCATTTCAGTTTCAATTGTCCTGCCCTCATCTATTGCATGAAAAGTCAGTTTGCCTTTCTCTTCTCAGCTGTTTAGAGCAGCTAGGGACCTGCCTCCTTTTCTTGTACTAGCACTACAAGGGGGTATGCGTGTATGTGCATGCATGTGCCTGAATACATGAACTTTGATGGCAGAAGGAACATGGGGTATCAGGCACCACTGAACCTTCCATTCTTGATTAAAGTTTTGGCTACAATAGCTGGGCCTGATCCAGCTGATTTCAGTTTTACAAATAACTTCAAACTGTTGATCAGCTACGTTTTTGCTTTTAATCAGACGTGCCATAGGAATACCGAACTCCCTTAGTTCAGCCAATCAGCATACCTACTGGAAACTGAGCAATTATTGTTCTGAGCAGACATAAGACATGACTAACATAAGACCCAGGTGTGTAAGATATGACAGTGCATTGGAGACAAACAGTACAAAGCAGGGAGTCTTCATTGGGCCTTTGTAAACTGTTAAGACAGGAACAAAAGAGTATTGGGGTTTATGAACCCCTAAATTTGAATGAGGTTTTATGTATTAAGTGCATGTGTAAATTTTTCTTGAAAATGACTATTTACTTTGCACCAGATTCACGAAGGAATGCGGGGTGCAGTGAAATTTTATGGGAGAGATTATTGCCTAGGAGGCTCTGGAGATATCTGGGATGCCTGGGCAAGGGACTGGATCCCAGTGAACCTTGGTTTCCTCATTTGCAGAATGGGGATGACAACATAAACTTGTTGTGATGATTACATTTTAAAATGTGTGAAAACATTTAATGTGGTGCCTGGAATATAGTAAGCCATAAAGTATATATTAGGCATCATGAGAAAGGAGCCAGAGAAGAAGACAGAGAAAAGACGGCATTGGTGCAGGGCATTTTCTAAGACAGTACTACACTTTGGAAGTCCCAAGTGCTCTGGGTCTGGGGAAATCAAAGAAGGCTGCTTGGAGGAAATGAGGCAGGATTTTGCCACTAGGAAGAGCATTCAGATTGGCAGAATGAGTGAGTGTTATGGTTCAAGCTAGGGTAGGGGAAAAGTTAAAAATAAAGATAAAAATAGGGTTAAGAATTTAAATTAAGGGTAAATTAAAGTTTAGTGTTAAGGTTAGAGGAAACAGTAATATTGTACCATAGAGAATTGGTAGAGTCTAGCCCAATAAATGATGGGAAGGAAAACTAGCTAGGACAGATGGCTCATGTTACTTAAAAGTGAGTGATAAATTGGACACAGAGAATCTTGAATCAAAGCAAGCAGTTTTGCCAGAGTACTGGATCACAGCAGGCTCCATAAGCCCATGTGGCTTTTAATGCAGGTTGGCACAAGACAACCCAGGCTAATGCTGTGTACTCCTTATGACAAGGGCCATGCTTTATTTATCTCAGTCTCCTCAGCTCTCAGGCCAGTGCACAAAACATAGTAGGTGCCCAATAAATACTTGCCCCAAAGTCCAAACTAAAGAAAAGATTCTAAGAAACAGGGAAGGGAAAAATGTCACTCCACAGCAAGCGCACCTCCAGTTCTCCTGCATTTATCATCATTCTGTCTTCCCTAAGTTCCTATGTCCATTGTTCCTAACCATGCCTTGTGCTACTTTCACTCAGGGGAGAGAAGAGAAAGCATGGTGTCCCTTCTCTTCTAGATCTTCTGCTTCCCCTTCTAAAAACCACTTTTGAGATGCAAGTTTTCAAGTGAAATAAATAGAAGAAATAATTTTCCAAATATAAGCTCTGCTACCTCTACGTGCCCTGGTTAAGTCTTTAAACCTTCTGTGCTATGTCTTCCTCATGTGTAAATTTGCGTGTTAACAACTATTTCATTGGGTTACCATGAATTTAAATAATATATTTACTAAGAGAGTTACCATTTCTGTTGCTTTTCACCCATTCCTAAAGATCTATGTATGCTTTTCTTTTTCTTTCTGGATATCTTTTTCCTCCAGACCAAAGAATGTCATTTCACATATCTTGTCATGCAGGTTTGGTGGCAGTGAATTTGCTTAGCCTATCTTTATCTGAAAATGTCTTTATTCTGCCTATGCTATTGATGGATATTTTTGCTAGATATAGAACTCTGGATTGAAAGGGTTTGTTTTTGTTTTTTTTTTCTTTTCCACATAGTAAAAATGTTATTCCACTGTCTTCTGGCTTTCATGGTTGCTGATGAGAAGTCAGTAGTCAAAGGAAATGTTTTCTCACATATGTAATGTGAATTTTTTCTCTGACTGCTTTCAAGATTTTCTCTTTATTTGTGCCTTTCTATAATTTTTCTATAATGTATCTAGACGCAGTTTTCATTTTATTTCTCCTCTTTGGGTTTGCCAAGTCTCTTAAATCCATGAATTTATGTCTTTCGCCAAATTGGGAAGTGTTCAGCCATTATTTCTTCAAATATCTTTTTTGGTCCCATTTTCCTTCTCCTCTTCTTCTGAGATTATAATTATCTATATTTTAAACTTCTTCATATCCCACAGGCCTCTGAGTTTTTGTTTATCTACTCTTATTTGTTTTTCCTTCTCTTTTTTAAAGAAGATAACTCTTATTGATCTATCTTTAAGTTCACTAAATCTTTCCTTTATTATCCCCATTCTGTTCTTAAGCCCATCCAGTGAACACTTATTTCAGATAGTGTGTTTTTCAGATCTAAAATTTTGATTTTGATTTTTTATATTGACTACTTGTCTGATAAGCTTTCCTGTCTTTTCATTTGTTTCAAATTCACTTTCTTTACTTCACTGAGCATAATTATAAAAGTTACTTTAATGTCCTTGTTCAATCATGCCAATATATGGATCATCCTGGGATTGGTATCTATTGATTTCTTTTCCCCTTGAAATTGGGTCATATTTTCCTGGCTTTTTGAATGCTGAGAACTTGCTTAATTGTGTTCTGGTTATTGCAAATTTTATGTTGTGAAGACTGAATTATGTTAGATTCCTTAAAGAGTACTTATATATTTGTTTTAGTGGGAAATTGCATTGGTTATACCCTGGCTGCAAACTCTATCCCATGTCAGTTCAGACTGCTTTCATTCTGCCCTATTTATGCAAGGTTTAGTCAGAAACTTGGACAGCGATTCTACACAGAATTTAAGGTTCTCCTTTTCTGGCTCTCTCCTCTGGCATCCCTCCATCACTCCCCAGCAGCTCTCTTGTTCCTCTGGCTAAAAGATGACAAGATTTTTGTTGACACTTTAGTTTACCTGTACTGTGGAAGCCCTCAGGGCAAAGTAGCAAAAATGGAAAACTTGCCTTATGTTGTTTGTTTCCTTCAAGCTTCAATTTCCAAAAAAATCACCTAATTTTGTTCACTCTCCACAGCCCTCTTATAATTGTTTTCATATTTTGTCCAGAGCTTATAGTTGTTATCTGTGGGAACTTCAGTTCTGGATGGCTTTGCTCCTCCACATCCGAAGTAAAACTCTGAGGGATGGAATTTTGGACTAAACACTCAGCCAGTGATCTTGCTTCTGTACTTTTGCAAAATGGCCTAAAGTGTGGCTGTCAAGCTTATCATTAACTCTGTAAAAATTGAGAAAGATAAGCTGAAGAATGAAACTTTTTTCTGGATGTTATGGGTAATCTTTGGGAGACATTAAGTAGAAAACTAGCATTCTCAGATTTCCATTTAGAAAGATACTTCTTACATAAAATAAGGTCATACTAATAGAAGAGGTGGACCAAACCTCTTCTCCTCTCAGAGAAACAGTGAGAGGTTAGTATAGCAATTCAGGCAATAAGTAGGTAGGACTTAAGCCAGAGCAGCAACAATGAGAATGGAGAGGAGGGCATGGATTCAATAGATGGTTGAGATGGTGGAATCTACTGATTAGATATTGGAAATTGGTTTATGTGAGAAGCCAAGGGGGAGCCCTTATCTCTGGCCTGCATAACTGAGCTGCTCTTCCATTCACTAAGATGGAAAATACTAGAGAAGGAATAGGCTGAAGGGAGAAATGATAACTTCAGTTTCAGACCTGTTTAGTTTAAAGTGTGAAGAGAAAACTGATAGCTATTATCTCTTCTTCCTGGCACAGAGATAGGCTTTATTTTCCAGCCTTCATTACAGTTATAATTGCCATATGACTGAGTTCTAACCAACAGAATGTAAATGGAAGTAACAGGCACCACTTCTGGAAAAAAGATGCCACATACCATCTCCCATGTTCTTTCCCATCCACTTGCTGGTGCCAATGCCCAGAGTGGCCACCTGTTGAAGAGGGAAGGGCTTCAGGCATGCTAGTATGGCCAAGTATGTAGAGCAGAGCTCCCCCACTCCAATTGTTCATTGCTGCTAATCCTGGTCTGGCTATAGACTAGTCATGAGTGTGAAATAACTTCTACTCTACTAATCCACTGAAATTTGAGATATGATTGTTAAAGAAGTTCTTCCACTTTAATTAATACAAGATATTTGAAGAACTTATGAGGGAAAAAGTAAGATCCTGGTTAGAATCAAATTTTTTTATGATATCCATATTAAAGTAGTAGTTAGAGAAGTCGGTATGGATGAGACCTCCTAAGGAAACTATAAGAGTAAGAAGAGCAAAGGGTTGAGACTGAAGCCCCCAAACACTCTGACTTTTAAGCATTGAAAGGAGAAGAGAAGCCATAAAAGAGACTGAGAATCAATGGCCAGTGAGGGGGGAGAAAATGAGCATGGTGGAGTCAGGTAAGCAAAGTACTATCGTGGCTTAAAAAAGAGAGAAGTCATCCATGGTAAATGTTAGGTCAGTGTAGTAAGACCAAAATGGCCCTCTAGATATAGCAATATGGAGGTCATTAGTTATCTTGGTGACAACAGCTTCAATAGTGTGGCAGGAACAAAAGTTAAGCTGTAAAGTGAAGAATATTTTCTTGAAGTAGCTATCACAAGTATAAATGAATTGGAAGCTTCGCAGTAAACATCAGGGGGGAGAATAAGAGCATGATTAGTTGAGAGAGGATTTTTTGATTTGTTTTAAGAGGGGGAGCCTTGTGCAAGTTCAAATACTATTGAGAACTAGCCAGTTGAGATGGAGATGTTGAAGCACAGGAAAGACAAAGGGGATCACTTACCAAAAACCATATAGTATCCCATTGACTTCTAAAAGGAAAAGCAATAAGAATTTATGAAGTGACTACTGTTTTCAACACACTGCTCTAGGTACTTTACATTATTCTTCCTTTTAATCTTTTCCAAAATATCTCTTATCACTGTTGCCCTCTCTCACCCCACTCTAATCAAAATGGCCTTCCTGCTTTTGCTCAGTTGTACCAAGTACACATTGCAGCCCTGGACATTGGCATGTGCTATATTAATTTGTTGATTTAACTTTTACTGTTCTCATCCATGCACCACCAATACCAGCCACTTTCTGACCAGAATGGGAAGTCCATCACGACAGAGACCTTCTCAGATATTTTCATTGCTACAACCCTTGTAGAAAAGAGCCTAGCTCTGTGCTGTGAGACTCAGAGGAGTTGTGTGACTTTCCCAAGTCACACAGCTATAGAGTCATGAGAGCCAAAATTTAGAACCAGTTCTCTTTGACTTCAAGTACCTGATTATGTTTTTACCCTACACTAGGAAGGGTCAGTCTTGCATTATGCTTCTCAAATTGGTTGATGTTATTTCTCCACAGCCAACGTTTTTCTGGCACAAAGTTTGAGCCATTCCTTTCCTTAGCCTGCTTCCTTGTGAAACAAGACATGACTCTAAAATATTTCTTTTAACGGTAGCCTTTAAGCAAGATGAGGTATCTCTTCTCCACATGAAACTGTTAGAGTCTATAAAAGAGATTTAACATGAGAGAAATCCTAGTCTAATGGAACTTTAGAATAGATTTTTCAATTTCTGCAGAAAATGACATTGGAATTTTAAAAAGAATTGCATTGAATCCATAGACTGCCTGAACTCAATTGGCTCATAGTCTAGGGCAAGAGGCTCTTATACAAACAGATATGTGATGCCATCAACAAGCTCACGCAACAAACTAAGCAGAGGCTATAAGAGAACAAAGAGAGGGCGACTAGAAGACTTTCTAAACACATGAGGCTGGGTAGGTCCTGCAAGGGTGGTTAGGAATTGCCGAAGCAAAGAAGTGAGACGGGATATTCAAGTTCAAAGGCAAATTTTAAATGACGGCGCTTAGGACGAGTCTACACTTGAGTGAAGGGGAGGGCTCCATGTGGTGGGGATGGTTGAGTGGCCAGTGAGGAGGCCACCAAGAAGGGCCCCAGCTGCTTGCTTTTGCAGTCCCCTCTTGCCAGCTCCTACCTCTCCTCCTCTCAGACTGTCTGGCTAGGAATCCTGTTCACTTTTACAATGAACTTGCTGCTCCTTGGTAGACAGTCAGAGCCTAGAAATGGAAAAAGTTTATCTTTGTGTTTATTTTAGTCTCACTTTAAGGATCTTATCTGCAGCAAATCCCCCATTACGGTTCACATAGCAAGACACGATAAGAAGAGCCACTTTAAAAAAAAAGAAAAAGAGGGACCAATTATTTTTCCCAACCCCATTAAACTGTCATGAAGTTATTCTTTATTTACAAATGCAGATTCATTGCTTGCAGTGCATGGGCCCCAAGGAAGGCGGGCAGAAATGAAACCCTGAGGTACACAATGGCTTTGGTGTCTGGACTTCGGGGAAACTTTTTCAATGTTTTATGAAGAATTAGCTTTCATACTAAACTTTATTAAATTCTATCACTGAATTCTTTCCCTTTGGAAAGGACCTTTCAGCCATTAAGCCTGGAGAACAGCCACGCCGGATTAACTCCAAATGAAATGTAGTAGAGGATCTGGAATCCTCTGAGTACAGACACATAAGTCTCATTAAAAGTGTATAGATGCTCACAATGAAGCCCAACTCCATTATGTCCCAAGAACAACAGTGCTCAGACACGCTGACAGGGCAGGGGCCTGGGCAGGGGTCTCCTGGGCATGCACGAAGAAGGCCACAGCGAGAACGCAAGCACCACTCTCCCTGGTGGAATTTTCTTGGGCCAATCGTAAAGGGAAAATCACTTGGAAGTGCCAATTAGCCTCATGTCTTTTTGTCCACTTTCATTTCTTTCCCCTTATCAAATCACGATCTGTGACAGCTTAATCCGAACGCAAACTCTGGGTCAGATATTTAGAGGCCAGAAGTGGTAAAGAAAAAGTCTGAGTGAAACCCTAGCCTGGGACCCAAGTAGAGGACTAATTCACCTTGATGAAATAATTGCATTGGCAATAACTTGAAAGAAAGAAAATGACTTTTTTGGACAAAAAGATCTGACCTCCCACTTTCACTCCCTACACCCTTCCTGGGAAGCAGAAATAATTAATGCTCCACTGCCAGGAATGTAGAACAAATGTTTGGGGCTCTGTTTTGCTTTTTGGGCTTGTTTGTTTGGTTTTGGTCCTATTTTCAACAGCAGATTTTTCTTAAAATATATCAAATATTACACAGCTAATAGGAAAACCCCTTATTCTCTTTGCAGGGCCAACGAGCTTGGACGAAATACATTCTTAAGGCGTGTGAAGGTTGCTTTTGGCACAACAGAAAAATCCAGAAAGTCATGCAGGAGAGGGGCAGGACTACGTAGTTGAGTGCTCCTTGGAGGCAGAATGAAGCAAGAAAAGCTTCTTTAGCTAAATCATTACTGAAGTCTTTGTTGACATTTAATAAATGGTGCCATTAGCATATGTCTTTAACTCCCAGACCCACAACTTTTTCACATTTTAATGTTTCTGGAATTGCTTATATCTTAAAATGTTCATTGATTTAGTGTCGTAGTGTTTCTTTTCTCCAGGAAAAGCTATTAATAAATTGAGAGTGAATCGTGTCATAGGTGATACCTGAATATTGAAGAAATATCATTATTATTATCTAAAGTAAAGAAATGACACAGGGAGATATCTCATGGGAAGGGACTTTGACCGATAGATGAGTAAAGGGACAGTTAAATGACCAGTCTGGGGAGGCCCTCAGACTGTGCAATATCTAGGAGTTTGTAAATTTGTGGTCTGCAATGTTTGATGTTTTCTGAGCAAAGGGGTGTTATACCTAGAGACATTTATAACAGTGATATGGAGGGAAGAACAGAAGAATGAGATGCTAGAGGAAGGGAGAATAAAGGCAATTGAAAATGTCCTCATGAAAGTTAAGAGAATCTGAGCTAGGGTAATATCTGTGTCCAGATATAAAGAAGGGGCAAGACTTGAGGGATTTCTGGAAGGTAGAAAAGTCACAGTTTGATGAATCACTGAATGTTGACCTCTTGCCTTGATTTCCCATTTCCCACAGATGTGAGTTTCCTCACACAGTATAATGATTGAAATGCACAACTCCAACTGGGCCTCCAGGCTGTGAGTCTAGTCTGGACACATTTTAAAAGCACCCATGTTCTGCAACTCACTCTAAATTTCCAAACCATCCAGCTTGGGACCCACAGAGCACAGCAGGTATGCCAACACACAAGGCATGCTGAGGACAGAGAAAAACGGTTGATCCTGAAGCAGAGACAAATCTTACAGGTACCATCACTTACATCACAAGGAGGAGATACATAGAATGTTATGCAGAAAACTCTGCCTCCACCAAAACTCCAGAAGGGCAAAATCACATCTGAGGTTAAGGAAGGTTTTCAGCTCTAAAAGAATTGACTACATAGATCTAAACCACTGTAGAAAAGAATGTCACTCCGTGGTTTATCATATATTTCAAATAAAATTCAAATTTCTTAGCCTCATATTCAGTCTACCTTTCTATCTTTCACTGCTTTATGTATTGGTATTAATAATTATTAATAATAATTACCATTTACTGGGCATTTACCATGTGACAGGCGTTTTGCAAAGCACTTTAAGTTATTAATATTTCACTCAATCCTCATTAAATAATCATTTTATCCAGACTAAATGTATGTGATATATATTATGATTATTATCCTCATTTTATAGATTAGAATGCCGAGGGTCCCAGAGATTAAGCCACTTGTCTAAGGTCAATATGTTAGTAAGTGGCAGATTTGACAATCAAATTCAAGTCTACCCTCTGCTATATAGCCAAGTATGACCAACACTGTCACAGAATACAAAAAAAAAAAAAAAAAAAAAAGCTTTGGGAATAATTTTAAAACAAATATTTGAAGGCACTTTGGAATAACTAAAAGCAAAAAGGTACTGGAGGGTAGGGGAGCTGACATTGAGGACCAGCTAAAATTCCAATAGAAAACCCAGCCTTACTGGCTTAGAGAACCAGAGAACAGACTACAGGGCAATTGCAGCCACTGGAAGGTGTAGGGTACAATCCCAGGAAAGAGCCGGAAATAAGGAGTCCTAAATTCTGTACATAAACCCTGCTTTAATCTCTGGCTGAGTCCTGAATTATAAATTCATGAAGCAGACTCCAACCAGTCACACAAGAGTGAAAGAATTCAACTGAGATTAGATCTGCCACCTAATGCAGCAGAAACAATGTTTATAATTTGAGTTCAGCCAAGTTAAGTGCCCACTGTGAAAAACAACAATGAAATCTACTTTTTGGAGGAATAGAACTAAATCCAAAGTCTCTACAACATGTCATTCACAGAGTCCAGGGATACAATCCAAAACTGATTGATATACAGAGAAATAGGAAAATATAATATATTTTCAAGAGAAAAGACAATCAATAAAGAGCACCCTGAGATGATCCAGATATCAGAATTAGCAGATGAGGATTTTAAAACAGCTCTTTAACTACATTTAAAGGTATGAGGAGGCCAGGTGCTGTGGCTCGCGCCTGTAATACTAGCACTCTGGGAGGCCGACGCATGGGGATCACTCAAGGTCAGCAGTTCAAGACCAGCCTGAGCAAGAGCGAGACCCCATCTCTACTAAAAATAGAAAGAAAATTAATTGGCCAACTAAAATATATAGAAAAAATGAGCCAGGCATGGTGGCACATGCCTGTAGTCCCAGCTACTCAGGAGGCTGAGGCAGGAGGATCACTTTAGCCCAGGAGTTTGAGATTGCTGTGAGCTAGGCTGACGCCAGGGTACTCTAGCCCAGGCAACAGAGTGAGACTCTGTCTCAAATAATAATAATAAGAAGAAGAAGAAGAAGAAAGGTATGAGGAAAAATTTGGCATAATGAATGAAAAGGTAGCAAAGCTCAGTAGAGAAACAGAAAATATAAAATATAGCCAAATAGAAATTCTGAAATTGAAAAATGAAATACTAAAATAAAAAGTTCCCCAGATATAATTAGCAGTGGACAGGGAATATAAAGATAAATCAAGGGTAATTATCCTAATATTAAGACCAAGGACAAAAAAAAATTTAAAGAGAGAGAGATGGACACACACACACATACATAAAAACACACACAGAATATCTTAGGGCCCTGTGAAACAATATCAAAAGATCTAACATGAATATAGTTGAAGTCCAACAAAGGGAAGAGCAAGAGAGTGGGCAGAAGAAAATTTTTAAGAAACAATGGTCATTGGCTCAATGAAGAAATTAAGAGGTAAATTTAAATATTTCTTGAAACAAATGAAAATGGAAACAACATGCCCAAACCTATGGTATACAGCAAAAGCATTACTAACAGGGAAATTTATAGCAATAAACACCAATCTCAAAAAAGTAAAACTTCAAATAAACAACCTATTGATGTATCTTAAAGCACCAGAAAAGCAAGAATAAGCCAAATCCAAAATAAGTAGAAGAAAAGAAATAATAAAGATCAGAGCAGAAGTAAATGAAAGTAAATGAAATTGGGACTATAAAATAATACAAAAGATCAACAGAATGAAAAATTGGCTTTTGGAAAAAGTTAACAGAATTGACAAAACTTTAGCCAGACTAAGAAAAAAAAAAGAGAAAAGACCCAAATAAAATCAGAGGTGAAAAAGGAGACATTCCACCTGATACCACAGAAATTCAAAGGATCATTAGAAATTATTACGAGCAACTATATGGCAATAAACTGGAAAGCCTAGAAAAAATGGATACATTCCTAGACATATATAACTTACCGAGATTGAAACATGAAGAAATAGAAAACCTGAATAGACCAATAATGTGCTATAAGAGAAATACAGTAATAAAAAGTCTCCCAACAAGGAAAAGCCCAGGATCTAATGGTTTCACTGCTGAATTCTACCAACCATTTCAAGAACTAATACCAATTCTACTCAAACTATTCCTATAAAAAAGGAGGAAATAATATTTACAAACTCCTTTGATGAGACTAGCACTACCCTAATACCAAAACCAAAGACACAACAACAACAAAAAGAAAACTACAGGCCAGTATCTCTGATGAACATAAATGCAACAATCCTCAATGAAATACTAGCCAACCAAATTCAGCAACCCATTAAAAGATCATTCATCATAATCCAGTGGGATTCCTCCCAGGAATGCAAGGATAGTTCAACATAAGCAAACCAATAAATGTGATATATCTCATAAACAGAGTGATGGAAAAAAACCATATAACTGCTTCAATAGATGCCCCAAAAAGCATTTGATAAAATTCAATTTCCCTTCATGATAAAAACTCTTAACAAACCGGGTATAGAAGGACCGTACCTCCATATGATAAAGGCCATATACAACAAACCCACAGCTAGTATCATACTGAATGGGGAAAAACTGAAAGCCTTTCTTATAAGATCCAGAACAAGACAAGGATGCCCATTTTTATCTAACATAATAATGGAAGCCCTAGCCAGAGCAATTAAACAAAGAAAAAAAGAAAGGACATCTAAACCGGAAAGGAAGAAGTCAAATTATCCTTATTCGCAGATGATACAATCTCAGATTTAGTAAAACCTAAAGACAGCACCGAAAAACTATTAGCTGTCCCCTTGCTCTGGAAGGTATACATTCTCTCTTCCAATATTGTTCACAACACAAACATCCTTGAAAAATATATTCTAAAATAAACGCAGTCAGTGCCTCTGCTTGTCAGATGTACAAAAATGTGAGAGACCATGTTGTCTCCCAACATCACTCACCTTACAGATTCAACAATTTTACTCCTAGGTATTTGCCCAAGAGAAATAAGAACTTATTTCTGCTAAGACACTTATATAAGAATGTTCATAGCAGCTTCATTTATTATAAGTAGTCAAAAACTGGAAACAGCTGAGGTTTCCATCAATAAAAGTATAGATATGCCAACTGTGGTATAATATATGCGTACAAAATAATAATACTCCAGTAAAATGCGATGAAGTACCATTACATGCAACAACATGGATAAATCTTAAAACCATTGTACTAAGTGAAAGAAACCTTACACAAAAGAGTACCAATTATACAAACCCATTTATATAAATTCTAGAACAGGCAAAATTAGTCTATGGTAGGAAAAGATCAGAGCAACGTTGCCTCCAGGGGTATGGGAGCGGAGAATGGTTGGGAAGAGTCACAAGGGGTCATGTTTTCTATCTTGCTAGAGCATTGGATTACATATTCATTAAAACTCACTGAATGGCACACTTAAGGTTTGTGCATTTCATTGTATATAAATTTTATCTTACAAGGAAAATTTTTAAACAAACTACAAATATTAAACTCTAGTTAATGACATGTATCCAAAGGATTTTGGGGAGACTGGTTTGATGTCTGAAACTTAACTGTGAAATACACAACAATGGATTGATGGATAGATAGAAAAATGGTGTTAATAAAACAACTATAGTAAACTGTCCATGTTGAAATCTAATGACAAGCATATGTGTTCACTGTAAAATTATTTCAACTTTTCTGTATGTTTAAAATTTCTCATAATAAACTGTTGAGAAAAAAAATTAAAAACTAGGCCATGACTATCCAAGAGCAAAAAAAAACAAAAGACCTCAAATCTGTTTGGCTCCAAGACCCAATCTGTCAACTCTCACATTATCTTTTCCGTATGAATTAAACTAAACTGAGCTCCTCTTATTTCCTCCCAACCCACATTTTCTCACCTCCTTGCCTTGCCTTTGTTCATGCTGTTTTCCCCATTTATAGAACTCATTTCTTTTGATTTTTCATGAGCAAACCCTACCAAAATTATTAACGAAAAAAATCATTATCTTCCCTTCAGGGATCCCTTCATTTACATTGTCCAAGAACCCCAGGGACTTTTGCAGTCCAGAAAGGTGTCAGTCTGGCTTCTCACTCAAGTGGACAAAGAGAACTAGGGACTGACCAGCCACTGTGGCTCCTCATTATGCCACTACGTTGCCACTGAGCAACTGCAGGTGTTGATTCTGGCTCCTACAGCAACTCACCATGGTCACCATGTTTCCTCGGAGCAGGATGGTCCTATTCATTCAGTACTAAGCACTGAGATGCTCAGGTTTACAAGGTGGGAGCTCTTAGCCTTAGCTTTTGAGGCTCAAACCTCCCAGACATCAGGATGTCTGATAATATCTGCCAGCTTACGATATCTGCCAGTTCTTGAACCCAGAACTGCTGTTTCTTTTCCCTCAAGAGCCAGGTGGCCTTTCTTTACATTTTCAAAACACAGAAAATCTAACCACACCCTTTTCCTCAAATTGTGGGGGCTACATACCATCTTCTAAGTGAGTAATAGTAATCACAGTACTACCACTGCTACTAATAATAATATTTATTGGGGACTCGAAAGTGATTTGTTCTTCCAAGAGAAACTTTCCAAGTTTCCAAGTGATTGTGAGATTCCCACACCCACCTCAGTAGGGAAAACTGGGGAAAGAAGAAGGGAGAACGGGGGTGTGAGGGAAATACTGCTTCCAACAATTCCAACGCAGTATTACAGCACCTCTCTCACTGAAAAAAACAGGAAAAACACATGACTTTGGTCTTTGATGGGGTATTCCACTACTTTTATGTATGAATATTTTTAATTGTATGTTGATATCATGGTGATAATAAGATACAAATTAATTTAAAGACATTGCTA